>MU188695.1:0-25041 GCA_016904865.1 Pissodes strobi
ATATATATATATATATATATATGTAAATGCTAAAGAAAATATAGGTATGAAACGTAGAACAACAGAAGAGGTTGATTGGGAGGTTTTCAGAGCTTCTATGGATTTGATGGCTCACAAGAATGGGCAGACATCGTACCACGAGTGTTTTAAAGTTATTGAAAATGCATATCGAAATAGCATAAAAATGAATAAAAGCAGGATGAGGACAAAGCCCTATTGGTGGAATATGGTAATCGAACAAAAAGGCAAATGTAATAGGCTTAGGAGAACTCAAACCAGACTGACTGGTAGGGGATGCGCTGATGGAGGAGAACTTATAATATTATGATATTTTCACGAATAGATGGCGCCGGCTACAGTGCACTACTGGTTTGAATTTCACTGGGTTTGTTTAAAGCCTCAACTACCGTTCCCTCATCTGCTGACCATATAGCCATAGTGACGAGCCGTTATACGGCGAAACGCGTCTATGGATGGGTCGGCAGGTAAAAAAGAACGGAAGGTACAGAAGGTACAAACTTCCTGATGCATTTGTCTACTTCTGGTTAGTCGAAGTTCAGTTAATTTCAGATGCTTAACAAGTGCAAAAGAACAGAAGGTGCAAAAATATAAAGACTGCACAAATAAGCATTTGAACGAATGTTTAGAGGCCGTTAGATCCAACACTACACTCAAGAAAAGGCAGCTGATAAGTACGACATTTATAGAATGATCACAAATTACAAGTTGAGAGGTTGCCACCTCGAAAATTATAGTAAACCAATAGAACTTTCTTCGAAGGAAGAAGAACATGATGAGCAACTTCGGCTTTCCCATGACACAAACTAATTAGAGACTATTTGTTAAAGATAGGGAGAATTTTCAAGAATAGTTGCCCTGGAGAAAGTTTTAAGTGTGTTTTCCTAGAACGACATTCTGAAATGTCTACACAATAGGTGACCAACATCGGTAAATGAAGAAGTTTTAACGGAGTACATGTATCGCTAATCTCTTAACCACTTTAGAAAAGATTCTCCACGAAAGATTTTTAATTAGGATGAGTCTACTCTCAGTGGCTCTAAAATATCTCTTATGAAGAGAGGAAGTAAATAAATGTCAAATGAACAGTATTATTTGGATAATTCTCGGAGTGGATTCTATATATTCCTGCAAAGGTAGTAAATTGAATTATCAGTAGAATTTCTCTGAATTTTCCCTCATAGTATTGCTGGTTTTAATATTTTTTCTTTTCAAGCTTATTTCATTAAAATTTCAGTTTATTTGTAACATGAAGCATATAAATATGTTCTATATTGTTTTGGAGGATTAATTTTTACCTTGAAATTGATTGCCTTTGGCTCCACAAATGATTACGCTTATTTTGAATTGGTATAGAGCCTCTTCGGCTCTGGCTCCAGGACGTAAACTGCACAAGTGCTAGTTTAGTGACCCTAATGAATTACCTAACTATCTTCTACGTTTCGATAGGCAAGTCTGCTATCGTTATCAGGAATGAAAGAAACTAAAAATGAAAATGGTTAGCAAATACAAAAAAACAGTAAAAAGCTCTTGGAGATTGTCAAGCTTTGAACTGACTTTGATAAGATGACAATTACAATACCATATTTAATTACTGGTAACTGGTCTTTAGTGTGATATTGAGGTGTTATTTGGTAAATTAATTTGTTTTTTAAGTTTTATATATCTATAATTTGGTCTTATTCGCTTAGGAAGAATTAAATGAATTTTGTTGAAAGGATTAGTTAATTTTTAAGTGTCCCTTATCAACTTCAGTTTTTAGCAAAGGTAACCAAGTGCTATTAAAACTAACAGAAGTTGAAGCAACACATTTATCTTTATTTAATAAAATTAAAGCACTTTCTTTAATTTTACGTTTTTTAGATAAAGGTTCCTTTGCTAAAATACTTGAAGCATTCCATTGTATTCTGTTATTGTTATCAAATGCATGTTGACAAATATTCAGGTAAAAATGAAGCATATAATTATTAGCACTTGCCCTGTCTCGTCTCAGCACTGATGTACCGACATTAATTTTCATTTATGAGTGATTAATCTCACATGTGTAAATTTTTCTGGTTTTTTAAACCCTTATCTAAATTTCTATCTCAATGCGAAATAGTGATTACCTTATCTTTATCTTTAATTAATAGAGGCGTAATTACGCTCAATTATGGTTTATGTGCCAAGGGCCATATAAAACAGTAATAGAAATTACTTATTTGGAGTTATAAGACTCGTTTATAAGGAGGTTGTACCTCTATTTTTCTATTTATCATTAAGTTGAAGTTTTTTTTTATTTAGATTTGCTGAGAGTCACTGTTTGGAACGTAGTTCCATAATTTTCTTTTTAGTTTTAAATTTCAGTCATAATTTCTTTTGAATTTCATATTTTGAAGTAAAGAAAAGGATATCTTGAGTAACAGTAGTTATTTATAATTTTGCTCAATTTAACACTGTAATTTAAGTTTCTGATTATAACTGTTTTAACCAGTAAATTTTCAAATTGTTGATTGCTTCCACATGTGTAACAGTGTCACTGATGTTCACATGATTCTTCCCTGGATTATATCTAATTAGCGATATATATTGGTCTAAGACTAAGTTATTTTTTCTTACATGTACTCAAAGTTGGCTGAAGAAAACATCGTGCTTGGCAAGTAGCAGGTATTCATCCACTTACTGTGTGCTCTGAGGGAGTCGATACGATAAGAACCAAGTAAGTCCTCGATAAGACCAAGTAACATTACTTGGGAACAGGCACAAGCGGTTCCAGTACAGATCCCAAGACGATCGCATGATTACAGAATAGTTGTTCATGCTAAGTATTAGCCAATCAGCAGATGAATTTGTTGTAAAGATCAGTGATATCGTCTTTTTCATTAATTTTTTTTAATCTTTTACATTAATTTTAATTCTTATTGCTAGTCAGTTTATTCAAAAACTTTATTTCAAATAATTTCATCAATTATATTTGTAATTTAATTATATTGATAATCTCCATTTCACCTGATACCATCACTCATATTTGAAATTTAATTGTAAAATTAGTATATTGTTGTTTGAATTTTTTTGTTTAATTTATCCGAAGATTGAGGTCTGTGAGACTCGAATTGTAAGGGCAAATTTCTGATATTCTTATCCTTATAGTTATTCATATTTAAGTTTTCATATTCTATTCGCATTGTCTCTAGGAACTCTGGCGCCCAAAATATAAAAATCTCTGTTAATAAGAGAACATCGAACGCCCGAAGAAAATTAAAACAAGTCTCATGCATACAAAATGGCGCAAAATGCCATACTTAATTAAATAAATTAACTATCATTACAATTGGCGACTGAGCTAGATTTAGTTACAACATTACCAAAATAAACTTTTTTTAAATTACTACTCTCTTGTTACTCAGAGAGAGGTTGTCGTTGTTGTTATTTTTGTACCTTTGTAGCATTTTATCACAGATAAAAAAAAATAAAGTACAGGACTTTATAACGCTGGAAAATTACAAAAAAAAAATACAAAATTTGTAGCACAGAAAGCGTTTTCAAAAACATTAAATAAAAAAACGTGCTTAGAATAATTAATTTCAATAACTCGTAAAACAGTGCCACCTACAATCGTAATCCTTAATTAAAGGGTATAAAATATATTCATCTTATTTCTGTATTGGTAGAAGAACCGTCATCGCTGTGACTACTAGCCCTGATATAAAATTTTCATTAGAATAGATATGAATGGGTAAAAATAGTCACACTATATAAAGCAAAATAAACCCAAAAGCCATTTTCTATTCAGCAAATACTGTATTTCCCGAGTCCGAGTTTATTCCACGTAAAATATAATTATACTGCGGCCACAAAGGATGAACCATAATCCAAAAGACAATTAAGGCTAAAAGTAAAAGTAAACGCTTTAAAATAGCCATATTAATATTTTAATTAAAAGATTAAAAGCTTTGCTATGTATAAGATTTTGAACAATCCGTAATGTAATTATATTTTGGTTTAGGTCAATTTAACCTTTGAATGTATTATTACTGAAACTTGGAGATTAATTTGAGCCCAATCAGGCGTGTCGGCTAACTTGCATAATTCCTCGACTTAAACCCCTGCCTAATGCTATTTACCTTTTGACGTTGTGTCAAAATAGATTGATTCATGTGGCTTATTAGAAGCCTAAAGTCTTCCCAAGTTGCATGCTTACATTTCATGAACTAACTCAATTATTATAAACATAAACATAAAATTTGAATATCCTAAACTCTTATATATTTTATTTTAAAAAAATATTTATTTTATCAACGACTTATTCTCATAGGATGTAGCCATTGAGACTGGCATGAATTGCGTCGATTTAATCGCCGTGCCATATAGAAATTTACAGCAGCTTGACTTAATTCTGAGTTGCCTCCAAAGTTGCTGGTAGATAGTTAGTGAATCGCTTTCCAAACTATAACATATGAATCATCCTTGTGTTTCAGATTGGATCTTGGTCGATTTTCTAAACAAACAGAGATGTGCTCGTAGGCACTAAAAATTTACCATAGGACTAGTTCTAAAGTCATTTTGTAAATAAAACAAAAAGCTTTAGCATTATATGAATATTTTAATAAGTTATTTTACTTGAAAACAACTGGAAGCTCATAAATAAACAAAATATAAACATTGAGTGAATGTATGTAGTCTGTGCTACGATATGCACAATATCAGTCGAGGCAAAGTTTCGACCTTGAAGAATATAACAAAAATAATACTCTTAAAAACTAAAACATTGCGTAAACAGTTGTAATACCAAACTAATATATGATTATAAACACTTGAAGCTATGTACAGTTAAATGCTCATGAAAGTCCCTGCAGAACTTCTACGCATGAGCTCAGTTAGCTGACCTAACTCTGATATGAAACACAATATTATACAAGCAATAATAACAGAATAAATATTACCTTAAAGTCCACCTATAAGCTAATATGTACACTATGTTCACCATTGACGAGAAACGTTCAATTCGTTCAGCAGTTTATCTTCCAGCACAGGAAAAGTCACTTTAAACACTTACTAAGTCTTTGTTGTAGCTTCTATGTACAATGTAGTTCAATTTCTTGCAAATAGGAATGACTTGAATTAGTGGTTTGAATGGTATGCGCTTATTGCATAATAGCATGACCTGGGTGCCTTTGTGTGTGCGGTTTTTATACACGCAAAAATGACTGTAAAAACAAGCTATGCAGGTCGCATAGGTATGACTCAAATGGTGTATTGAGATTTGAGAATACTGGCAGGCAAGTGCCGTTTAATCCGTATATGAGATAAGGCTAGAGAATATTTGCAGACTAGTGCAGAGTAATCCTTATATTAGAATAAGGCTAGAGTATAGTAACCCAGTGTTATACTCTGATAGAGAATGTTGAAACCATGGACAAGACCAAATGGGAACGCTAGCACAACGATGGTACCGCGTTAAACATTGAATGTGATTGTAAACGTGTATTGGGTTACGACACAAGATTCGATTACTTGTGGTTCGAGATAGGACTCGATTGTAGAATTCCCATGAGCAAGACCTTTGGGGACGACTGTACAGCGATGGTACAGCCTCTGAGAGAATGAAACGTGTGTGTTTACTTAATTGAGATACGAGACAAGGCTCGATTGTAGAATTTCCATGGGCAAAACCATTGGGGACGCCAGCACAACGATGGTACAGCGTCATACTTATGAGATTAATGGCAGTCAAGGTGCCGATAAATACCTGTTTGTAGGCTTAACATGACGATGACTATGGCAGGATACCACTATGTCACTTGAGTAAAGAACTAGATGGATTATGAGGTCTCAAAACGTGAAAACTGGCCCGACATGGCGGCTTGACGCCATGTCGGCGGGAACAGCGCCTTTTGAGCGACTTACATGGTGGAGAGTCGAGATGCAATTTCATACTAGAACGTGGGAACTAGATCAACTTGAAGAAGTTGTTAACGCCCCTTTGTCACCGCCTCTTTTGGCGGGATAATCGGTCATAGAAAGGGCAATAATGTAAGTATAGAGATATTGTCTAAAAACTTAACATGATCGCTTGTCTAAATTAATATTATGAATTTTAATACAAATCCGGTTGAAATCTGCTGACTAGTTCTCATGAAATTCGATTGTTAAAGATCGGATTTCTAGAAAATCCTAAAACTTCCTAGCTATAATGCTAGGAAATTTTAGGTTGGGTGAAGTGGCTATCCCGGAGGATGTGCTGTGATTGGTCGGATAAGCGTAGGATACGCGGCCGTTTTAAGATGAGTAAACGTGCTTACAACAGATGGCGCTAGTCATATCGCCGGAAAATAGCGGGAAGCGCTATGATTGGTCGGAGGCCTTTCGAGGACGCTTTATATTTAGCTTTCTGGACTGCCTGACGCAGTGGATAAACGTCGTAAACAGGAGATGGCGCTAGTAGTATCGCCATGGATTTTAATTTCTTGGAATGCGAGGACAGTGGCGTGGAATGTTAAATTGTACATGATTAAGTCGTTAGTTTTGACAGCGTGTTCAACAATGGTTTTTGAACACCTTGTACTACGTTAGAGGAAATGCTAAGCAAGAGTCTTATATGTACCAAACAAGTAGATTAATACTAAATAACAGACCAGAAGCCTAACTAAGCAAGAATTTATTTCTCGTTCGTCCATAATCGAGAATACAAATATAATAAGACGTTGAAACTTAAAACAATCAGCCTTAAGCAACATGTGTTGAATCGTGATTTTAATTAGGTAGTAATTATAGCTAATTGTTCCCTTGGGTATCGCAGCAATTCAACTCTAGCCTGTGCGAGTTTTAAGTACTGGAGCTTAAATGCCTTTAATTGCTTTTGCCTGCACTTTAACCGTTTCAGGTTTTAGATTTGAGGTAAAGCTAAATAAAATAAAGCACACCTGTTTCGTAGGAGGATTTACGTCTTTCAAGGGAAGATATTTAGAAATGTTTAGGCGTATTGTCTGGAAAATATTTGATACAATACATCTAACAGATATTGATTAGAAAAAAGCAGATATTTAAATTTTTGAGCATGCTGCAAAATAACAACTAGAATCAACTAAGTTGGAGTTTGAAGCCTTCAGAAAAATGCACTACAGCACAGTTTTGTACAATGAGTGCAATTATTGTGTATAAAACTGCACCTTGAGACAAATAGAATATTCCTACTGAATTTCAAAAGGTTTTATATCTAAAAATATCGTCAATGTTATGCGATAGATGCTCCTTCACTTGTCCACTATCTATGGCTGAATAGGTTATTATCATTATCTATGTCAATAGAGTGAGTCCATATCAGTTTCGGTTTCGCCTGGAAAATCTATAAAGATAATGAAAATCGAAAATACGCCAAAAACGAATTGCTTCCTTTTTATGTTAGTATCTTGGAATATTGATAGCCTCGAATACTTCAATATATATATTTTTTTTTATGGCAGAGGCACACACACTAAAGGTAGATCCTATGGCGCTCGACGAGCGGTGTGTGTGCGAAGATGTTGATTGACACGGTTCTTGAATATTTGTAGGTTGTAATTAGTGGGAAATAGATGTCCTGGAAGTGAGTTCCACAGTGATGCAGTGCGCCAGACAAAGGAGTTCTGGTAAAGCGATGTTCTAGGTGTTTCTAGTTGTACGACGAACTGGTGCGCTCCTGCCGTCTGTCGGGACTGCCTGACAGGAGTTGCCAGGGGCGGGATTATGTGGGCCAAATCCTGGGAACATCTGCCGTGAAAGTATCTGTAAAACAGAGACATCTCGACCACATGTCTGCGATGTTCCAGACTATCCAGATTCCGGGTCAACTCCGGATCGCCGACGAGACGCACAGCCTTCTTCTGAATGGAATCCAGCAGCTTTAGGGTATGCTTTGGTGCGGCACCCCAGATATGTGAGCAATATTCTAAGCACGGTCTTATTTGCGCTTTGTACAGCAAGAGCAACTGCTGCGGTGTATAGAGTTTTTTGTTGCGAAATAGCGCACCAAGCTTCTGGGAGGCTGATTTTGCGATGTTAGCAACATGGTCATGCCATGACATATTGCTGTTGACCGAGACACCCAGCAGCCCGATTGACGAGGATGAAGGAATGGTCGATCCTGCCATAATGATGTCAGGGCCCGCTGTATTGGCCCTCTTAGTAAACGTTGCTGCTTGGGTCTTTGCTGCAGTGAACTGGACCAAATTTCGGTCGCCCCAAGTTTGAACTTTCTCCAGGTCTTGATTAATTGCTGTAATCTGCTCCTGTCTGCGGTGATGAGTCTCAGTCGCTGGTAAGGGTTTTTCTGATCTAAAGTGGGAGACAAGGGTACTGTCATCTGCAAAACTGTAAACAGGATTATACGTTTCGATCAGCAGGTCATTAATATAGATGAGGAACAGAGTTGGTGAAAGTATTGCGCCGTGAGGCATGCCCGCGTTGATGGTGAATGTGTCCGAGATGTGTCCATCGACTGCAACATGTAGGGATCGGTTCTTAAGGAAACTGGCCAGCCAGCTGCAGAGAGAGGCGGGCAGTCCCAAGGACGGCAGTTTGTTGAGCAGTCCGTCATGCCAAACTCTGTCGAATGCCTTTGAAATATCCAACGCAATCGCTCGAGACTCTCCGTAGTTTTCAATTGCCCTACTCCATATATGAGTGACATAGGCCAATATATCTCCTGTCGATCTCTCTTTGCGAAAGCCGTATTGATTATCGCTGATTATTCTGTTGCTTTCGAGGTACTTGAGTAGTTGCTGGTTGACTACACGTTCCATGACTTTGGAGATTATTGGAAGCAAGGCAATCGGGCGATAGTTTGAGGGCGTGGTTTTCTTGCCTTTTTTTGGAACAGGTTGCACTCGAGCGACTTTCCAAGAGGATGGGTAAATCCCTTTTCTGTAAGAAAGAGAAAAAAGCCTGAAAAAAACAGGTGTTAGTTCGTTGGCGCAGTTCTTTAGCACGATGGCAGGTATTCCGTCCGGTCCTGATGCCTTTTGCGTATCTAGTTCTTTAGGGATTTTGCGAATATCACGATGAGAAAACTTGACTTCTGCCATGGTGGTGTTGATGTTCGGTATAGTGGGGAGAGTCTTGCTTTGGGGCACGTCTAAGGTAGAGTGCGATGAAAACATTTTGGCGAGCATGTTTGCTTTTTCTTTGGCTGTAGTCGCCGTGATGCCACGTTCGTCCGTCAAAGGTGGGAGAGACGTTTTTGTAAAGTTGTTACTTACTGCCTTTGCTACCGACCAGAAATTCCTGGAGCCACTGGGGCATTGCAAAAGTTTATTCCTGATCCTTTGATTGTGTTTGTCCTTAGTTTCGTCGATCACAAGCTTGCACTCGTTTCTCGCTTCGATAAAATAATTGCGATTTTCAGCGGTCTGATTTTGCTGCCTGTACTTATAGGCTTGCTGTTTCCTTCCTACAGCTCTTTCGCATCTTTCGTCGAACCAGGGCTTTCCTTTTGATGGTAACTTGATGGAATTTGGGATGTATGCTTCCATTCCTGAGGAGATTACTTGCATGATCTCTTCGCAGCAGTCTGACGGGTCGTCAGTGGCAAAGCAGACGTCGAGCCAAGGAAAATCTAGGTAAAACTGCCTCAGATCGTCCCAGTTTGCAGAATTGTAATGCCAGATTTTGCGAGGCAATGGTGGATCCTTCGGTATGAGTGGCAATTCACAAACCGTTGTAATAAGTTTGTGGTCGGAGGTACCTAATGGCGGACCAACTGTAACCTTGTACTGGTCAGGATTGGTGGTCAGAAAAAGATCCAGGAGGGCGGCGAATTCGCCCCTCTCTGAGATTCGAGTTGGTTCGTCTACAAGTTGAGTAAGCCCGCAGCTGATGGCAAATGCTTCAGCCTCTCTACCTTCGTTGTCGGTCTTGTTGTGATGTTTGAGCCAGTTGGTGTTGTGGGCATTGAAGTCTCCTAGAACGATTATTTCTGAACTGGGGTGATCGACCTGTATTGAGTCAAAGGTGGTAGCTAGTGTTGAGAAAAAGCTTTGGTAGGCTCTATCGCTCGGAGGGCGATAGAGATTGAAAAATACGACAATCGAATCTTATATCACAGCTTATACACATCAGCTGTGCTTACATCCTTTCTAACGACTCAATCTTTCTTAAAAATGTTTCACAGGTAGTACTTGTACTTAAATCACGTCGGGGAGCAAAAGTAAGGTATTCAATTCAATTGGCTAGTTTTTAAAGCGCCACGTGAGTCTCTGTAATCGCTACTAGAACATACTACGCACGCGCGAAACTTTCGGCACTTTATTGAAGATTTGTATGCAGCTCCTTGTGTGAGAAACGGTCATAGATATGATAATACACATAACCTGTGCTTACATCTTTTTTAACAACTCCATCTTTCCTAAAACGATTTACGTCTACTATTTGTATTTAAATCTCGTCAGGGAGCAACAGTAAGATATTCAGTTTAATTAACTAGTTTTTTAAAGCGCCACTTGAGTCGCTGTAATCGCAACGAACAACATACTACGCAAGTGCGAAGCTTTCGAATTTTATCGAAGGCTTGTACGCAGCTCCTTGTATAAAAAACGGGCATAAATATGATACTCGATAATATATAACCTAAAGCTATCAATCAGTAAGCTAAATCATCAAGAACGGTAAGCTCTTTAAACAAGAAGTATTAATAGTAGGTAGATATAAGAAAATAGACTACTTACAGTCGTAACAGTCAAGTGATAAATCAAAATGATAAATACCGATATTAGACACGATATATGTAAGCAAAGGACCTACAGTCGTTTGACAGTAAAGTCTTTAAGCAAATACCCTCAGCAACGATATTAGGTACGCTATAAAAAGATAGGCAATCTACAGTGTTAAAAATAAATTCGTTAAACGAAAGCTGCCAGCCACGGTAATAGATAGGTAGGATATAAAAAGATAGACTACCTACAGTCATTTATCATCAAATTCATTAAGCAAAACGATATATTACGATAATAACGATAAATTACGATATTAGAGATAGTAAAAAATAATTAATTTAAAACAAAATAGGTCCTACTTGTTTCTCGTAGATTATGCCGACGTGCAATCCACCGGCGTTTCCTGCGAAGTTAATTTTCCACCATATGGTCATATCATCTCGACAAAAGGCTAATGGAACCGGAAGCTCGCTAGATCGACATAGGAAGCCACTGACAGACGTTCAGCCCCAAGGGAGAAAATTCTGTCCCACAGAACGTCATGGAGAGTCATTCGGACCACGAAAGGTCGGGGTTTGCCAATTAATTTTACCACAAAATCAGATGGTAGCTAGACCTGATGGTCAAACATAACATTGAAAACCGGTCTCCTTTTACCTACCTCCTACATGCGTTAAGTCTGCAGGAGCAAAAGCCCCATCAATTCCCCCAAAAAAGCATATATACCACAACTGTAAAGAGGCCGCTCCAAACGATTCATCTTTCAAGCGTCTCGGAACACCGGAAGCAAGGTGGCGAGAAGTAAGGTAGCGAGAGTATCGACAACACAAATCGACCAGTAAAAGGGAAAAATCCTACTAATGGATTTTGTAACATTTGCAACGCTACAAACTAACTCATTTGTTTTGGGGTCTATAACTTACCTCTCTGACAGAGTCTGATAGATTTTCTTGTAAATAAAGCAATATAATAAAATCCCTTTTTTTCGTTTCTTGGTTTTGTCCTTTTTTTATTTACTAGAGATGCTGTTGCTTACCAGAACTTCTTCGTATTAATTACAATTGGTATAGATAGGCTCTAAGACTATTCTGAACATTTTCCATATACTGTTATTATCAGTACTTAAAATGAAGCTCGACCGTTTTCAACCTCCCAGCAATCGAATAGCACATATTGTAAAATATTACCAGAAAATAAGGTGAATTAGTGAATCAGAATTAATTTCAGTGTCAAAACATTTGAAAGATAAAGCTTTATCTACAAGTAGTGGCAGGCAACTAAGTAGGTAAGCAATTACACCGAAAAATCATAGTAGTTCGTAATTTTAAAACATTCAATAATTGGAAAACCATTACATTTTGATACATGGTATTTTGTAGGAAATATACCTATGCAAATTTCAGTATCATTAAAAAATATGGTATATTACATTTAAAAAAACAAATATATCATGTTCCTTGCTTTTTTTGAAATACTATATACATCAGAAAAGATATCAGTTTTCTAACTTTAACTACAAATTAAATGTATTAACGCAAAGAAGTGCAATTAGCAATTTTGCGTCATCATCATCATCATCATCATCATCATCATCTATTTGGCTATTGCTACAGAGTTTCAAAACTTAATCTACTACACTATTCTATAGATATTTTATGTACAGGTTGACTGCTCTATACACCCTCAGATGGGTGTTTCTAGAAGCCTCCCAGCACAACTTTTACGTGACGATGTTCGCCCAGAACAGTGTTCAGGCGCAGAATAAGTGATTCTTCAGTGCATATCTCATTTTACTTAGGTTCTGAAGGAACCTTTCAAAAGTTTTTCAGTTGCTGATTACCAACGGCTGTCTATTGCGCTAGTTGTCTTGCTTTCAAGGGTGAAAAATTATGAGGGATAAGGTTACTCTGGGGAAACAGAAGAAAAACCCCATGCCGCGGTTCTTTGATTTAAAGTTAACATTTACTCATTCCTTCAGTCACGTCATTCATACATCGTACATACGGTAATAGGGAAAATACCGCGATCTCTTCGGGGTATTCCAGCCATACCTTTAGGAGATAACGCGAAAATTTTAGTGGTAATCAAATTTTAGAAGGATCAGTATTTTAAAAACTTTGTTTTAAAGTTAAGAATTTTTTTTTAGAAAAACTGTTTGTGTTTTTTTAACATCTACAGAAGTTCTTCAAATAACGTTGTGCAGATAAATTTTGCCATAATAACCAATATTATTTGTTGACAATCGGATTGATTTATAATTAAATAATAATCTGACACGAAATGCATTTCACTATTTTATCTAGCAACCTCTTGATCAAATGATGTCTTATTCTGTTCTTTAATTAACATATTGGGCCTTTGACTATGTCTGATTTAGTTAATAAAATTAAATTATATTTGTCCTCAAGGGTCCATAAATTATTGCTTGAATATACTTGGATACAATACAAATATTATCAATTAATAATAATGGAAAATGGCCTCAATACCACTACGTGTCCTGTGTCAATAATTTTTCCTGCGAACACATAATTGGCACGGCACACGCATGTTATTTATTTACCATGTTCGGCGTTCTATAAATGTAAATATTTAGATTCGTTTTCAAAATGGGAAATCAAGTGTATAGCTATTGTTTTCCCCAATCCTGAACTCGAGGGAAATATAAAAGAGCTTTTATTTATCGTCCTTTTTATGATTGCTATGCCTATATTTCTATCAATTTATTTGTTAAAGATACATGTTTATAGCAGTTTTCTTCGATAATTGTTTTTTAAAAAACCATTTCGAGGTATTTTTTTATTAAAGAAGGTTAGTTAATGTAATTTAGTGATTTTATCAATTTCAAGCCATTAGTAAAATACATTAAGATAAATCGAGAAAGTTCCATTTTTGTAGCCTTATCAGAATTCAAATCTGACCTCTGTGATTTCAGAAACGAGCGAGCTTCTAAACATTGCTGGTTTTTCCGCAATTATTTTTTAAATTGCATATCTCCGCTGCACAGTAATGCAGAATTTCCAATGCGAATTTTTAACTCAAGTTAACCCTAAATGGATTTTATGAGTCCCAAGACTTAGATTTTCCCAAAAGCAATTATTAGGTTTCCGTCTGATGAGCAATATTTCTGCTTTCCTAAACTAGTTAGTAATTATATTTTCATTTAAGCGTAACTAACACTTTTCTTCGCCTTTCTTGTGTATTGATTTTGACATTCATTTCACCGTGTCTGTTGAATTATTCATATAATTTTTTATTTGGTGGTTTAGTTTAGCTTAGTTGTCATATGCTCATTTGAGATCTGAGGACGCCCGAAATATATAGCAACTGTAAATTGAAAATATAATATAGAATAGAATAGAGGAGAATAGAGAATTTAATAGCTTATTTGCAAATATCAAAATAATTTTTAATATGAAACAATAAACACTAAGGACAAATAGGTCAAAGCGCAGATCTAAATATTAGAAATAGAATTTACATTAAAATAATATTTTGAAACAAAAAGCCTCAACCGGAAATAGAAGCAAATACATAAAAAAACATAAGGAAATACAACAAAATAAATCTAAAAATAAATTAACATATTATATTACAATTCAAACGATTAATTGAATTTAAAAATTAAAATACCTCAAAAGTATAATAAGCTCTCGATAGAAGAAAGCTCGTTCGGCGCTAAGTTCGACCATTTTATGTTTGATAGTTATGAATAAGTTCTGTTAATGTGATTGAAATAATTGGTCGTTTTGTTATATGGTGGATTGCAGGTGCATTCCACTTACACGGACTTCTAGAAGGCGTTCGACAGGGTAAATCACTCATTTTTGGTATCTAAATTAAGGGCGATGGGTGTTGGTGGTCCTGTATTGTACTGGATAGGTCGATCACGGATTGTTCGATTTAATAACTTGAAATCAAAGAATATATCTGTGCCCTCTGAACTTCCTCATATATCTCACCTGGGGTTTTTTCTTCATATTATTTAGTAATGACTTGGGCTCTTGTTTTCACCACTATCAGTTTCTTTTATTTGCGGACGACTTGAAGATGTACATGGCGGGCTGCACAGGGTGGCTCGAATTCATGCCTATGTATGGGGAACTCGAAAACCGTAAGAGATACAGAGTCGGTCAAATTAAGGCAAAATTGTGCATTTAGGTACCTAACAATATGCCGTTTAGAAAGTTTTAAAATTCCGAGTATTTCCGGCGATATCCGGGAAAAAACCGAAATTTTGAAAATTCGTTTCATTTTTTTCCTGGGCTTATTTAAAAACGGATTTCAAATTGAATTGCACTATTGCATTGCCACTTTTCCCGCTCTATCTAATGATGATACCCAGTTTGAAATCCGACGTTTCGCCTTCAAGGGATCATCATCAACTTTCTATTTTTAAATACGAACTTTAATTTTTGTTATCGTTTTTCAGATGGTATTGGCGTTATTAATATAACTACTTGTTTTTATTTATTTTTTATTTTTTTATTATTATTTTTTTAATTTTTATTATTATTTTTTTAATTATATATTTTGCTTTGGCGTAATTTTAAATAATTTAAGGTAGGTGCTTTTGAAATTTTTATATTCTATAAAAATATTTTATTTTGTTTCTTGTGTTTTGTGTTAAGTGGAAAATTGGAGTGTATTAAAAATAAAAAATAGTAAAATGATTTCTTACGAGAATATGGCCATGAACTATTACTCAAATAAGCTGCTTCCTGCAAAGATAAAATATTCCCAACTTTTAACCAATTGAAAAATTTATTTAATGGAGAACATCAACAATTTATAATCAGACTACGTGATACTATAGGAACTTTGATGGAAAAAACACTTATTGGAATTTTGCTTATAAATAAAATGCACTAAGCAACTGGTTTCATTAATAGTTCATGGCCATCTTCTCGTAAAAAATAATTTTACTATTTTTAATTTTTAATACGGGCTCCAATTTTGCACCTAATGCAAAAAACAAATAAAATATTTTTATATAATATGAAAATTTCAAAAGTACCTACCTAAATTATTTAAAATCACGCAAAATACATAAAATAAACATAATAAAAAAATTTAAACAAAAAAAAATAATAAAAACACATACTCATGTTATTAATAACGCCAATGCCATCTGAAAAACGATAAAAAAATTAAAGTTCGTATTTAAAAAAAGAAATTTGATGATAATCCCTTGAAGACGAAACATCGGATTTCAAACTGGATATCATCATTGGATAGAGCGGAAAAAGTGACAATGCAAAAGTGCAATTAGATTTGAAATCCGTTTTTAAGTAAGCCCAGGAAAAAAATAAAACGATTTTTCAAAATTCCGTTTTTTTCCGGATATCTCCGTAAATACTCGGAATTTTAAAACTTTCTAAACAGCATATTGTTAGGCACTTAAATGCGCAAATTTGCCTTAATTTGACCGACAGTGTATCTCTTGCGGTTGTCGAGTTCCCCATACATAGACTCGAATTCGAGCCACCCTGTACAGTGGGGTTGCTACTGCCATTGATGTTTCAGCAGATTTCAACAGCGACATGGGGGCATGGGTATTATGATTGTTTTGGTTGTGCCGGGCGGGAATTTCAGGGATGTTTGTCGGATCCTAGGGGGGAGGAAATCTAACTCAATATTTGTTATGCCTGTTCCAATGTTTGCTTTCCAAAAATTGATTTTCTTCAAGAGCATGTCATTTTCCTCTTGCAGTTCCAACACTATTGTCTTCAGTATTATTATTCTTGGGATAGAAAATTTTTTTTTTCTAAATCACCTGTAAATATGGTACACTTTAAATGATCCACTCTGTCCAAAACGTGTGTCAAAACCTAAGAAAAAAAATTAAACGACTACTAGGAGACAATTTTATTGTTAAGATATTTCAGGAGAATACCTGCAACCTCATAATGCTGCTCGAAAGATCAACTTTCCAAGTTATGGAATAAATATTGGAGGTCGTTTTTTACCAAAATAAATGGCTCTTAAAGAGTTAAGGATAGCTTGAATTTCAGGTAAAGTTTAAATGAGGATTTCTCACATAAAAATTAAATAAATTTGAAATGTATACTAGCGACCTAAAGGCGGTACTTTCAGCTTCAAGTTGTCATCTCAGGTTAGGCCAACGATCTCAAGGCAGCGATAATATCATTACGTCACTAAAAGTCAAAAGGCACAATAAATCAATGAAGTAACCAATAAGCTAAATAGATATGAAAAAAACGAAATGAGCTCAATTCGATTAGGTTGGAAATCGCAAACTTGAAATTGCCAATGGCAGCTAGATAAACTTGTGCACTGCAATTAGGTGAACAGTTCTTTATACTAAAAACTTATGGTTTCAGTTGGTAGGTATAATACACATGCAAATCAGATAATCACGAAGGCATTATCGAAATAATTATTAATTAAGGTGATACCGTATTGTACTAAGGAAAGTCAAAATCAAATAATCGACCATGATAATAAGTGTTTTAATTTCAATTACCCAAATAAGATTAGTCAAAATCAAATAATCGACCACCAAGGTAATAAGTGACTTAATTTCAATTGCCCAAATATGATAAGAAATAACAGACAGCCAGATAAAAGTATATTCGATAAATATGATAACTGCAAAGGTGAAACAATTAGTTTTCATAACATATAAATTCTTTACTCGAGATAATATCAGGTATGAATATTACGGTAATACAAATAAACCAATTGATTAGCATAACATTAGCTACAAAAAAATCACTGCCTTCTTCAATTACTTAATCAAATTATGACATTTAAGAGATCGTTCGGTATGATATAATATTTAAACTAAAGACAGTTATCAGCAAATTAAGGAAACAAAAATGCGTCAAGTGATTAGCATAACATTAAGGTGAATGTACGCAGTGCAAAAAAGTTAGATCAACAAATTACAACCCCATGGTTAGGCATCCGATATTTGAGATGATATCAGACACAATACTAAATAATTTAGGCATTTCTAAACCAAACTATGATAATAACAAGAACGGATTTGAGATGAGGTAATGCTAGATCCAAGGTCATTTATTAGTAAGTTAATAAACTACAACGGTAATTATCTGTAAACGAAAACAAGAAACAAGGAATCCTATACACGATATATTCATTAAATAAATTGATATATATATCGGTAAGAAACATACGATAATCAAACAAATGATCTACAGCCATTTGATTATAAATTAATTACTTAAAATTATATAGTGGTAAGAAATAAACGATAATCAAACAAATGACCTACAGTCATTTGACTATATATTCATTAATTAAAATTAAAGATGGCGATAAGCGATATAATGTAATTCAGACAACTGACTTACAGTCGTTAATTATAAATTAATTAATTAAAATGGTAGATAACGCTAAGCGATATACGGCAAATAAGGCACTTAAATAAATAAAATTAATTTACTTCTGGACGAGTTGTAGACTCCGTCTCTCCCTGGAAGTACGTCACTATGTGTTTGCGTCGCCCAGGCAAAAAACCTTGGTACAGTCAACTGACGGCGGAATCAGCTAGGTCAGTATGAAATTCTGTCCCACAGAAGAAATTATGTCCCTTAAAAAGACTCTTGCTAAATGATAAATAATTTTAGCCACCTTAAATTGAAACACTCGTGTCTCGAACATACCTTTAAAAAAAGGTCACCAAACTAGTTCATAACACACCGTTTATGGACGATATGGCTGGTAATTTTAGAAAATATACATTCTACTAAATTTGTTTAATACGGCAAAGGTATAAACAGGCGGTAGTTAGACCTGAGGGTCTGAAATAGTGAAGACACATTCCGATACGGAAACCGGCCTGCTCGCCTTGAGCGTTCAGACGAGAAGAGCTATCAATCTTCTCAAAAACGAATATATACACCTTTGGCAAGTGGCGCATTAAACGGGTGTACCGTACCTGTCAAGCAGATTCGAACACCTGGAGTAAGATCGCGAGAAGTAAGGTAGCGAGAATATTGATCACACAAATTAACCGGTAAAAGGAAAACATCGCAATATTGTATTCAGTAACATTTGCAACGTTACACTACCAAGAGTCTCATTTACTTAGCTTAGCGTTAAATTATCTAATTCACTTGGAACTTGATTGGTGACTTCAATTGCTTTCTTCGCCATATTGAAGGTTAGGTTATTGGTTGACTTAAAATTCGTGCGCCGTCATTTTGGTCGTTGCATTCGGAGCAAGTTAATTAATTGTAATTCATTATTACGTAACCTGCACATTTCACAACAGACTGACTGTAAAATGCCTCTACTATTTTCTTAATGCAAATGCTACAAGTTTTTTTCCGCAGAACTGAGATTGCGAAAGTCAGCTTCGTTTTCCCGCCATGATATACTGATGCCATGAATTTGATAAAGTCAAATATCTTTTGTCACTCAGTATTCTATAAAATGTTACTGCAATATATTTCTGCAATAGAAATACTTGCAATTATTAAAAGTAAAAATTCAGTTCAACACCAGCACGTATCGTATATCAATTATATTTTCTGAGGGCACAGCATTAAAATATGCCGTGTTCTGGATACATAAATATTCAGAATCAGTTTCACAAGAGGAAATAAAGTTTTTCCCAGCCGTAAATATCGGAGAAATAAAAATAAGTCCCATTTATCGTCTTTTTTATGATTGCTGAGCCTATTTTTCTGCCAATTTATTTCCCCAAATAAATACAATTAATTTGTTTACCGCAGTTTTATTTGACAAATAATCGTTCCCTAAAAAAGCATTTAAACGCTTTTAAGGGTATGTATTTCATTATTGGGAAAACGATTTAGTTTCTGGGATTTTATGGATGCGTATGCCCAGATCCCAATCATTGTTTTATTTAGGTTAATAACGAATTGAACAAAAGTTTAATAATTCTAAATCATTCAAATAAAGTTATTGAATAGAAAAAGAGGAAAAGGAATTGCTTCTACTTTTTCATTTTAATGGTCTTCTGCGGTTTACTTATTGCTGTTTTTGCTTTTTTTAAATTATATTACGATATGAAAGTGGTTCGATATTTCGAATTTCACAAAAATTAACATGCTTATGTTTTGGTTAATAGACATTACTGGTTGGTTAAGTTTTTAGTTCAATTTCTGAATTTCTCTATGGCGTTTCCTTTTTAAAATATTAATTGCCTGAAACAAAACTTCGCAAAACCATTTAAAAATCTAACTTTTTAGAACGCTGCCAACAAACTTGCTACCAATTTAAAGTTTTGCCAATCGAGTTTAATACGCAAAAATACTAACTTTTACAACTTTGTAGTCATAAACTCGGTATGCATAAATATATTCACATTACAAAGATGACCGTCTTTATAATGTGAGTCCTATTATTCTGCAAATCATAAAGTATGTATCTTTGCATAGTCCAAAACAGTCCGTATGCACGCATGGAATCACTTTTCAAGAAAGTATGACATGGATCTCAAATGTGTATATCTATAGTATAAATTATCATCTGATGATGTAGCGACGACTTGTATAAAAAAGGAAAAATATCAACAAATCTACTTTATGAATTTTGATTAGCAAACAAAAACTGAGAGAAATGATTAGCATTAGTGCTTCGGTCTCGCCGAGACGAGACGAGACTATTGAGGTCTCGGTCTCGCAAGGTCTCGAGTTTTCGAGTCTCGTCTCGGTCTCGCCGAGACTAGACATTTTGTGGTCTCGGTCTTGGTCTCGGTCTCGCCGAGAGTCTCGTGCACTTTAAAGCATATACAAAAGTATTTCTAAAACGTGTCCGTAAGCCAATCTTCCAGACCAGTGTTGACAACCTTTAAATATAAAATTTCTATCAACAAGGACTAAAATGTTTGTTTTTTTGAAAAACCTATCTTGGGATTAATGAATAATAATTAGATTACTTGGATTTTTTTCAGATAAATAATTTTAATAACCTCACAAAGTGTCGATATTTTTAAGCAAAATTAATTTAACCAACAAAGTCACAATTTTTTTTTATAGAAGTGACAAAATTGGTAGGGAGGTTGGCAAGAGAAAGATGGATTTCTAGGGCTGGCTTAACTCTCAGGCAACATAGAAATTCTCTGAACATTGAGTCAGCGCGATCTTTGTTATGAGTAAATTCTTGGGTGAATTTTAAATTATTATAAACTATATAAGACCTGTTTTGAAAATATTTATTTTTGTGTTACTCATAAATATAGGTAGGTAACTAGTAAATTGTATTTTAGATATGTACAGGGTGGCTCGAATTCGAGTCTATGTATGGGGAACTCGAAAACCTGAAGAGATACAGTGTCGTTTTATTTTTTGCTGAGCTTATTTAAAACGGATTTCAAATTGAATTGCACATTTGCATTGCCACTTTTTCTGGTCTATCCAATGGTGGTATTCAGTTTGCAATCCGACGTGTCGTCTTCAAGCGGTCATCATCAACTTCCTTTTTTTAAATATTGAATTTATTTTTTTATCGTTTTTCAGATGATATTGGCGTTAGTAATATAAATATGACGGCTTTTATTTTTTTTTAATTTTTGTTTTAATTTTTTTCTAAATTACTTATTTTGCTTTGGCGTAATTTTATATAGTTTTAGTAACCTTGAAATTTATATATTCGATAAAAATATTTTATTTGTTTTTTTGTGTTAAGTGGAAAATTAAAACCTTTATTTTTATTAAAAAAAAAATAGCGAAATTAAATAAACAGGTTCATTTATTTTTTTACCTCAAAGCAAAATAAATAATTAAAAATAAAATAAAAAAAATAAAACAAAATTAAATTACATACTTATTCATATTTATAATGCCAATATTATCTGAAAATCGATAAAAAAAAATTAAAGTGCGTATTTAAAAAAAGAAAGTTGATGATGACCCCTTGGAGACGAAACGTCTGGTTCCAAACTAGATACCCCCACTGGATAGAGCGGCAAAAGTTGCAATGTAAGAATGCAATTCAATTTGAAATCCGTTTTTAAGTAAGCTCAGGTAAAAAATAAAACGATTTTTCAATATGTCGGTTTTTTTCCGGACTTATCCGGAAATAGTAGGATTTTTAAAACTTTCTAGACCATATATTGTTAGGCAACTAAATGCGCATTTTTGCCCTAATTTTACTGACACTGCATCTTTTACGGTTCTCGAGTTCTCCATACATACAAGCCACCATGTACATGCTTTCCTAGGTTTCTTTGATTTTCTTGTACATATATATTTTGTATTTTTTCATTACTTATACATTAAAATAAAGAAATCATTATTTGCGTATTATCTACTTATAAATTACACTATCGAGACTTGCGTGACAAGACTCTCGGTCTCGAACCTAGGAGTGTCGGTCTGGGTCTCGAGTTATAATTACTAGTCTCGTCTCGGCATAGGTCTCGAATTTCGAGACGAGACCGAGACTAGTCTCGTCGAGACCGAAGAACCAATTAGCATATACTGAGAGAAATACACTTGCACATCGTTACGAAATTTCCGTACAAGTTATGTCTGAATGTGTACTATGCGTAATTGTTTAAAAAATACGCACAATGGATCCATTATCAAGTAAAACGTTTTTAATATATTTGCACATTAGCAAAAATTAATAATACTACGGATAATTAGTACTCTGCTTTCAGATGTTTCAAAATAATATAATGAGATATTTTTCTCTCCATATGTTCCGGCTTGATGAGGCCTTTATTAAGAGTAGTTGTATACTAAAATCTAATATTGTTATACCCTACTAAACCGCCTGACGGTATTTTCTTTTATTGCACTGTCAATTATGCAGGTGTGTAAAGAGCAGGCCAGTTGGTCGTTCGTATTTAAAACGTCTGTTATTTGTGACTTTTGGATTTCCAATTACTCTAAAAAGTTCAGCCTTTTGCTTCCTATTTCCATGTGTAAAAGATCGACATTATTCGTATCTATAAAATGGTTATTTTCTATACAATGTTTTGCTAAGTCAGAGTTTTTAATATTATGTAAAATCGATTTTTTGTGTTCTTTAATCCTAATATTTAAGTTTCGATCAGTTTGTCTTACGTATACAGCTTCACAGTTCACACAATTTAATTTGTAAACACCAGATTTAGATTGCTTGTCAATTTTGTCTTTATTGTTTATTAGTCTTCTCCCTAGATTATTCTTATTAACCTGAATTGTTTTACATCCAAATTTATTTAATTTTTTTGAAACTTTATCTTTAATTTTCGGAATATAATTAAAACAATTCAGGTTAAACAATTCAGGTTAATAAGAATAATCTAGGGAGAAGACTAATAAACAATAAATACAAAATTGATAAGCAATCTAAATCTGCTTAATGAATCAACGTAGGTAATCCAATACGTTATTTTTGCACGTAGTTATGAGGAATATCTTAAGGGGTAACTTGACATTTTGGTCCTGCTTTTACAGATTCTTAAATAATGATGAACAATTTTGGGTTAGGTTTATGTTGCCAAATTGCTTTCGGGAAATACCGGTCAAAATAGTTAGTTGGGGTCATACGTAGTACGTCGTGGCCGGTATTACCCGACAGTATTTATTTAATTTTTGTATTTTTTTAATCAATGTGTTTTATTTGTTACACATACCTAGAAATTATATCAAAAAAGAATACAAAGCTAAATATAAATGGACTTTCCAGCAACTTCGAAATACCTTGCAATTTATCGAAGAAGGATACTTAATACGATCAGCAAGCCTAAAATCCCACATTCCGTTCAGCACACTACAGGAATGGGAAGACAAAATACGTTGTCTTTGGAGGAAGAATATCTATCAGATATTTTTTATGATGTTAGCCCCCAGCAGGTTAGTTGAATTGCTAATGAAAATGCAGCCGAGAGTAATATAAATTACAACTTCAGCCATGAAACTAAAATGGCAGGAAAGGACTGGTTTTATGATTCCTTAAGATGAAATCCTACAATAAGTGTTTGAAAGCCGGAAGCAACCAGCATTAACGGAATAATCGCCTTTAATCGAGAAGTAACAAAATTCTACACGAATTTGGAAACTATAATGTCTAAGACGAGGATGTCTCCGCTTTTATAGAAATGTGGACCTCCATGTGCTGCCTATGAATGTTCCTACAATGGCTGGTCAAACAAACACTTCATAACATATTCAAAATGCAGCAAAGAGAATCCTGGTCTGTTGATATTAAATAATCATAACAGCCATATCACATTACGAACTTACAATTTGTGTAGAGAAAATGTAACCTGCATGTTGTCAATCTCATGCATCACATATAATGCAGCCATTGGATGTCACCATATACAGGCCACTAAAAGCTGCTTTCTGCAGAGAATGTGTTCTCTACATAAAGTCAGAGGCATTGGTGAAAATAACACCTATGATTTGGGATTAATTTTCAATAAAACCTATTCCAGAACTCCCACGATGACTGTCAGAATTTTTGGCTTTCAAGAAACTGGAATACATTCAGATATAGCGATGATAAAGGGTCTCAACAATTCTGTGGCTAATTTCGTCTATGCAGGCTCACCAACATCAAGTTTAGATGCGGGTGCATCCAAAAGAGAACCAACATGGTTTGAGCCAAGAAACACTACTGCTTTAGCTTTTTCTGGTCCTTCAATTAAAGGTTCTCCAAAACCAGTTCCTCTTCCCACAACTAACCTTATTGAGGTGGAACCTTCCACCTCCAAAGATAACAAGCAACCAGTGAATAGTCTGCAATCTAAACCTGCCTCAGAATCTTTTCCCAGTTTCTTCTACTAGTTCTACTAATAAAAGATCTATTAGTCGAGCTAAACTGAAAGTTCTGTAAAGACGCAATTAGAAGAACAGTCGAAGAAGAAAAATGGAAAGACTGAGAAAAAAAGGAAAGTAGAAAGAAGAAGATAAGAAACCACAGGCGATGTTCAGAAAAAAGGAGCTTAAAGAAATGAAGAAACTATTACAAAACGATCCATCAGATGAAGAAAATATAAACGAAAAACCTCTGTGTCAAGATGATGAATTGGATGAGATGGAGAACGAACAAAGCAATGAACTCTGTCAAATTTGCAATAGGTTTGGGCGGGATGGAGAGTTATGGTATCGATGTATTTTGTGCGGCCGTTTGGTTCGTTCACTAGTTACGTAGTGGTGGGATTCTGCTGAAAATACAAATGCGATATTTGCCTTAGAAAGTGAATCCTTGCATGTATTTTTCATTATTCATATAACAACTGTCTCTGATTGTTTCGGTTACCTATTATGCGTCATGCCATTTTTTAAGTTTGGACATGTTCTTTTATTATTACATTATTATCTTAATATGCTATACTAATATACAGTATTACTCGCAGAGTGGGGGATTACTGGTCGAGGGCATGACATTGATCAGGATCCAG
>MU188695.1:45041-59854 GCA_016904865.1 Pissodes strobi
ATCGTTCAAAATCTGCTTGGGCTCTACTAAATTCTCATACTAATAAAGATAGCCCCACTAGTGGTCTCGAATTGAAGACTGACCCAAATCTTGTCATATCTTGCCCCTGTGAGAAATTTCAATTGGTAAGTACCTCAAATATAAATTCCATATCTCAGAATAGCGAGTCATGTGCAAATACTATTTTTCTTCCTCCGGTCAGCAGTCAGGAAGTGTTCAACATAATAATGAAACTGCCCAATAAATATTCTTCAGAAATGGATGATGTACCTGTTGTTTATATCATGATACATGTTGCACATTGCTTGAGAAAATCCCTTGTTAAGCTAATTAACTTATCTCTTGAATCTGGCATATTTCCAGCTGCATTGAAAAGGGCTAAGTTGATTCCTGTATTTAAAAAGGTGATCGTCAAAATATCAAAAATTATAGACCGGTTTCACTTCTTCCATCATTGTCAAGATTTTTGAGAGAGCAATATATAACCGACTAATAAGTTTTATCACACAAAATAATATTCTAGTAGAACATCGATTTGGTTTCAAACCGCAAAAGTTAACTGAACTGGCAATTTATAACGCAACTAAGTTTATAATCAGTGAATTGGACAGGGGAGAGAAGGTAGGAGGATTTCTTTCAAGGTCCTTAGACACCATCAATCACAGGATACTTTTAGCACGCTTGGAGCACTGTGGGCTTAGGGGTGCTGGCGTGGCCCTCTTAAAGTTATACCTATCTGACAGGGAGCAGGTGGTGTGCCTTGTACAGGAAGGCAGGTAATACTGTTAGGTTCCGACCAGAATGGAAACAAATGTCGCACAGGGTTCTATCCTCGGACCGCTCCTCTTCATACTCTATGTTAATGAGATGGATTATTATCTATGTTAATGAGATGGACTAATATGTCAATATGCGGACGATACATCAGTAGTACTGACTGGCTTGACCCCCTGTGAACTTTCTGTGGCGTGTTGGGAGGCGGCGGAGCAGATGAGGTCGTGGTGTCGGGATTGTGACTTAAGACTTAACGTGGATAAGACTGGCCTTTTGGTGTTTTTAAGCTGAATACCTCAATGGAGTCATTATATGTTAGGTTTGACAAAAAATCGATCCCAGTCGCAGATAGCATGAAATTTTTGGGTATTTATGTGGATCCGTACCTCGATTGGGAAAAGCAGATAAATGCTATAGAAACACGTTTGAATAGCTTTTGCGGTCTGTTGAGGCGGTTTGGAGATCAGTTGTTTCTGGGCACTATAAGGATGTTTAACCTCTCCAGTGTACAGTCAGTATTAAGCTATGGCATTCTGTTCTGGGCATCTGGGAAAAGTGCCAGCAATGTTCTCAGGGCACAGAAGCGAATATTACGCTGTGTTTTTCGTCTACACCCTACTTAATCATGTAAGCCATACTTTGAACAGTTTGACATTTTGACAGTGCCTTCGTTATATTTTCTTTCACTTGTTGTCTTTGTAAAAAAGAATCCCACTTTATTTGCTACCATTTCTCAGACCTATGCCCAAACCATGACAATACAAACAAGAAATGCAAACGCCTTGAGCAAACCAATGCACAAATCTGCTCTATTTGAGAGAGGGCCATTGTATCGAGTTATTATGGCTTTCAATATGCTTCCTAGCGAGTTGCAAAGAATCCAAAGCATTCCCTTATTTAAAAGACCTACCGAAAATTACTTAAAACAGAAAAAAAAATTATTCATTCAGATTTGATGTATAGAATCGCATTTCTTTGATTACTTACATCTACATTTGCTATTGCTTTTATTTCTAAGTGCATCATTAGTCATTATGTCAGTAGGCAATTTATTATTCTACACTATAGTACAATTTTCTGTGATGTCATTGGTTTACTATATTAAGAGGACTCCGGACACCTTCAAAAAGACTTTTAAACTAGAGGTTTTATTAATGGATTAGGAAAAGAGTTCATTAAATAAAAGTTGCTTTAAATTAATTAAAGAACGTGGGAAAGTATAAATTTTTTGGCAAGAACATTTTTCTTAAAAAAAATTCGCTTAATCTTTTTTTTTTAAACAATATATGCACTTTCCCACCATCTACGATTAATTTTAAACAAACTTTATTTCAACCGTTTTTCAAAACTCCGAACCACTTTTTTTCTACGTAAAAAATTAAGATTTCTGATGTTTTACGGCCAGTTAATTGTGCATCTCTCTCGGACGACAAAGTCATCCATTCGCGCGGCAGAGCATCGTGCGCCCGAAATCAGTGGCGACCCGTTGATTTTCGCGATCTATTTCTACCGGCGCGGGGCGCGGCGGTGTTTCCCAGAATTTGTATTTCTGCATTGAGACAAAGATTTCTGGTTGTTTTATGTTGCGACTTGAGATTTATTTCCGTATTTTATCTATTGTAGATACGCGTAGAGCGGAAGAGCGTTCTGTGTTTTGTATTTTATTTTCGAGGTTGTGTGTTTTGTGTTTTATTATCGAGTTATTATAGACTATTTGAATTATTATTTGTGCTCGTTTTTTAATTATTGAGTTAAACATTTTCATAATTATAATTGGAAAATTATCAGGACGTATTAATAAGAAAAACTCGATGAAAAACTATAAATATACCTCCCAAAACCGAAAAAACAGAAGAAGAGCCCTACTACGGTAAGTTGATTGAATAACATAGGTAATATATAGGGTATGTATAAATAATGTACCTAAATAAGTATGTTATGTTTACTGCTTGTAGTATTTGTGGTTGGTATAGATATTAAGTATTAGGCTTGTTTCAACGTTGAAATTAATTATTTTAAAAATATGGGGATAAACAAAAAGTAAAGCATTATTTGTAGTTTGAACAAGTATATGTAACACTAATTAGCTACAGGGAGGTGGTAATTACTAATTACGCAACTAAACTTCTCGAAGTTTTACTTGATTTTAAAACGCAACTACTCAAAAAGTTCTTATTCGATTGTGATCGTTCCTTTGGGGTTTTTACTTTTCAATAAATCTTTCATGCAATTTAAGGGGATTAAGAATAACTAAAATACTGGCCGAAAAGAAAGTCTGTTTTTCTGCCTCATTTTCGAAAAGCCCTGTAGGCTTAAAAATAAGTTTCACCTTTTTTGTTTGTTGTGATATTGTATAGCCCCGTGTTTTAGCTTTCATTTGTATTTTTATTCATAAATTTAGCTGAATTAGCAAAAAGTTATAGCAATTTTATGATTGTGTTACTTTTTTCAAAAAAAATTATATCCAAATTTCTCTTGTCAAAGGTTTCAGATGCCCCATTTTTTTGACATGGGCAAAACCTGATACCTACCAATTCTTGCCCGATTTTGGTTTATCTTTATAATGTTCACCAAAATATATAGGGTAGGTAGGTAATGAATAATAAGTATCTTTTATAGCATAATTATTGTTGTAAAACCTATATAAGCAACAGTTTAAAAATTTTTGTTTAAACCGAGGTATCAATAAAAAAATCCATTATATTTTTTGAAGTGAAAACTTCTTTAGGCGCGTTTTGCGTTTTTTTCCTGGGTATTGAATTCAGTAAAGCCGTCACGCTTGAAGCCGTCATGCTCGGATATGTATGGCATGTTCCCGTATTGATAGAGGGCTGAAATTTTCAGGGGATGTAGCCGAGGTAAAAAGAAGAACAAAAACGGTTCGGCCAGGGGAGGGGGTAGAAGGAAAAACTTAAATAATATATTTCGGGAGATCGGGGAAAAGTACGGGGTCGAAATTTTTATGGTAGGTGCGACCCATGGGGGGGGGGGGCACCTTAGACCATACGGGGGGACCGGGGCTCTAATTTAAGTGGTGATTTTGGGGGGAAAACCGTTTTTCGCCCGTATCTCTGCAACGAAAGCTCGGATTGAAATTATGACAAACGATGACCCCGCTTATTGAAGTTTTCACTTCTATCGTGTGGTCTCAAATACACACAAATTTTTTTTTGAAGTGAAAATTTCTTTAGGCGCCTTTTGCGTTTTTTTTGTGGAGTTTGAATGAGACCGAGCCGTCACGCTCGGATATGTAACGTAACGTGACGCGCCACGCTCCTTCTACTGGCATGTTCCCGTATAGGTAGAGGGCCGAAATTTTCAGGGGATGTTGCCTGGGTAAAAAGAAGACCCTGGACGAAAATGGGACCCCCATTTACTTCACTTTATTTTACTGGTGGTAACTATACCTATGATTACTGTTTATTTGACATTTACACTCAAACGTTTATTTGGATCGGAAAAAAAATGTGGAACTTACTTTTAAGTCTACAGGGCGTTTAGAAAAGAAGACAAAAGACACATTCTTTTTGCCTTATTTTATTTATTTATTTATTATTTATTTTTAGAGAGAATATCAGTATCAGTATGTCGAAAGACCTACGAGGTTGCTTGTGGGTTAAAGTACCTATCATAACAAATCATCGTTTTATAGCTGATATTACTATACAGGGTTTAAAAATTCGGGTGTATGCATCGAAACCGTAACAGATACGAGGTCGGTTAAATTGAGGCAGGGCTAAGTATTTTAGTGCTTAACAATTCCATTTTAAAAATTCAAAAATTTAAAGCCGTTCGGGAAATAATCCGAAAAAACCGAAATTTTGAAAAACCAATGACGCATCGCACTTGAAAAAATATATTATTGGTACATTCCATAAGAAAGAGACGGAGCATAGAATTTGTGCTAGGAAATAAAAAAATTCAAAAATATTTAAAATTTAAAATCCAGAGCCATATTTAAAAAAATAAATTTGATGAGGGTAACAAAACGTCGGATCTTAAATTTAATAAATCACGTCATTTTTTAGAGGGGAAAAAGTGTAACTTTTATTTCAAAATATTTCTTTTAATAAACTCAGGGAAAAATAACATCGTTTTTTCAAAATTTCGGTTTTTCTCGGTATTTTCGCCACTTTGCTTCAATTTAAATGACCTCCTATCTCTTGCGGATTTCAAGACCTCCTTGCATACACTCGAATTTGTAACACCCTATACCTTATAATAATATTTATAAAGGACCCTGAACAAAAAGATAGGAAAAGTGGTCCCCGGTCAAATCGTTTGAAAATTTGGTATGAAGTAGTTCTCGTAATCCTGATCAAAAGTCTTCATGGGCAGAAAAAAAACTATCGAGCGGTTTCCGAGATATTCCGCCATCTTGCATTTTAAATAGGTCCTATGTTAAAATTTCTATAATAGTTTTTAAAATAATTTAATGTATAAAATCAATGTGCAATTATGAAGACTTTTGATCAAGATCACGAGAACTACTTCGTACCAAATTTTCAGACGATTTGACCGGGACCACTTTTCCTATCTTTTTGTGCGGGGGCCTTCAATTTTTAGAAGAAAAAAATATGCAAAGCGATGTAATCAATGTAACTAAACCTGAAGCAAGTCTCAATCGAGATTTCCGAAGGTAAGTTTTAATTATTGACAAATGAATGTTAAATAATTTCAATACCAATAAAAATTATTTATTTAAGGAAATCCACGAATATTGTGAAAAATGCATCACCTGATTTGATTATTGGAAGGGAACCTAAATCAACTGTTGATTGATAATTTTATTGTTTTATGTTATAGTTTTGCTTATTTTTACTCAAAAAAGTCAATTTTAGCATTTCAGCTAACATAAAAAAGGAGGCGTTGCAGTAAGAAGAAGAATATTTGACGTTTCACACTTGTTTTCACAAATATTTGGAAACAAACATTCACCATTCGATTGTTCCATTGCTGATATGGAGATTGTTGCGGAAAAACGATTTGGTTTACAAAGCATTTTTGTTTAAAGTGCAAAATGTGTGGAATTAATCATGAAATTTCTACCGAAAATACAAACAATTTGGAACAAATTTCTATCAATTCTGCTCTAACACTAGGAGCCGTATCATCGGGCATAGGATATGCTCAGTTAGCTGATATTAGTGTTCTGTGAGGTGTTCTGCTTATACACGTATATACACGTCAATAGGGTATATAAAGTTTAAAATTAAAAAGTTCATAATACAATTTACAATTTAAAATTCGTTGGAAATAAATTCATCTATTGAGTAAAGCGCTTTATTTATTAATACATTCCCAACACTGGATTTGTAAGTTTTGTAGTCCATGGAAAAGATAACAAATTTTCTGGAAAATCAAAAATTTAATATTATAATGAATTACCCTATATACATATAAACATTGTATGACGAAAATTGCACATTGTATAATTATAACATACTTACCTTACTTAGATACATGCACGAGAGAACATTTAAAATGTTCTAAAAAGAAGAATATAAACTTTAAATTAAATCCAACCCATCGATTTATTACATCATGTATATCATATTATATCATAATAATTATCATATATTTTATGATATAAAAGCTTGGGCGAGATTTACTTGTATAAATTTATTTGATCAAATACCTAGTATATACATTTTTTTCTTAGAATTACTTGTGTCAAGATAAATTTACATAAGTATTGTATTTTTGTTTATTCACACAGGTAAATCTCGCGACAAGCTTTTATATCATATAAATTGTATGATGTAATAAATTGATTAATTTGTTTTAATTTAAAGTTTATTTTCTTCTATTCAGAGCATTTAAATAATAGCTTGTCTTAAAAATGTTTTTTATTTTCTAGATTTCATTAAACATATCTCTTAGTGTTCTTAGTGTTCATTTTATTTAATGCGTCATTCTTGCATGGTCGTTAGCCTATGACATGACACAATTTAAATTCAAAATTTGGCTCCTCCTGAATACGGCCTACCAGCTAAAAATACAATAATTTTACATTGTCTTTGGTCCTATATAGGAATGCAAATTTTCAGCTTGATATGAAAATTTAAATTCAAGATTTGGCCTCCTCCTAAATACAGCCCAGTGCCAGCTCAAAAACACGATAATTTTACATATTTCATCGTCTTCTGTCCTAAATACGTATGCAAATTTGCAGCTTGATACGACAATTTAAATTTAAGAATTGGCCCCCTACTCCTAAATACAGCCCTTTACCAGCTCAAAAACACGACAATTTTACATTTTACATTGTTTTCGGTCCTGTACCTATACGTATGCAAATTTGTAGATTGTTACGACAATACATTCAAGATTTGGCCCCCTTCTCCTAAATACGGCCATGTACTAGCTCAAAAACACGATAATTTTGCATTGTCATCCGTCATATAAACGAAACGTATGTAAATTTTCAGCTTAATAAGACAATTTATATTCAAGATTTGCCCCCCTCTTCCTAAATACGGCCCTGTACCCCCTCAAGATCACAATAGTTTTGCATTGTCATCCAAACTAAATGTGCATGCAAAATTTCAGCCCAATTGGTTGGGGATAGCTGTTTCAAAATTCAGTTGCAAGATTTGACCTAAACGAATACATAAATCAAAGATTGTAATAAAAGTCGGTATCAACAGAGGAGTTGATATACTACGCCAATGACTTGAGTTAATCTGTCTCGACTGCGAAATACCGCACGTCGGTCGGCAGCTCGCGCCTCGTACGGAAAACATCACGAAATCTGTAAACGCGGGTCGCTCCGGAGTCCTCTTAACATTATTTGTTTTGTATAGTTTATTATGAATAATGTAAGTTTAACATATGTAGGGTACTTAAAGATGCCTATTTGATAACGTTACTTTGTCATTTTCTTTGATGTTGTTTGCAATAAAGGATATTTATTAGTAAGGTTTAAATAGTAATTAAAAATTAATTTTTGCCATGGTTTTTACAGCCAGATACAGTTAACTTAACATAAATGACTTAAATGCCATAATTTTAAAGCATAAATTTATGTAGTGACGAGAAAGATAGTGATGAAAGCTTTGCGGTAGTTTAGAGGACTGCCTCTTACCAAAAACACTAGATAAGGTTGAAGAACTGAACCTCAGTAACTCATGATGCAATATTTTAGAAACTTACTTATCGGTAGGTTGTCTTTAGTATTCTCATTAAGAAAATTAAAAATAAATGCACGATAGAGCAAGAACTAGATTTTAGATTCTTGTAGTGCCGACACGATAATAAATCAAATTGATCCTATCAGGAATCGACGATATACTTCGTCTGCCAGACCGGAATCCAGTGCAGATTGGAAGAGCTGAACATATCAGCCAGGAAGGTCAGGTTTCACAAAAAACTTTATCTGGTCCAATAATAAGGATAGGACGGAGAGGCTCCTGTTCAAGGAAGATATTCATCGGTCCCTCAGAAAAACTGTGGTGAAATAATAAATAATTTTTTTAGCCATGTTAACTAGAAGCACATGGGTCGAACCTACCTTTTAAAATAATTGGGTTATCACACCCCTTTTTAGACGATGTTTCACAACACATACGCGTTACTACACTTTGGCAATCATCAACCATTGCCACAAGGCATCTTCTCGGAGGAAAGTCCAAACAAGAAGAGAGCGTCAATTTTAACTTCCTTCGATATATTCTATTTTCAAGCGCATCTTTGGAAGGCGCTCCCTGACAAACGGGTCGGAGTACTGAAATCCACTCGTAATAGTAAGGTTGTGACAATCGATACCACAATTTAACGGATACACAGAGAAAATCACTGTATAATGTTCAGATACAATTACAGCGTTACAATATGTACAGCTTATTTAAAAGTTTCTGCGATACTCAGGAAATCCTGGTAGTTTTTCAATTTAGTTCAAACTTTTTTAACAATCAGCTTTTTTGAATTTCTCAACAAAAGGCTGATCCGCCGTAAAAATGTAGTTCAAATTTTAGTTTTAGTAATATTACAAATTTATGATTAAGACAACGGGTCCTTTTTTATAAAAATGGATTACATCCTTTGAACATTATATTTTGGTTCTGTTGAATATGACTTATACTTGGTGATGCCTAGTGTAACGGAATATATGCTAATTCGGCTACACTAAAATTCCAATTCAATTGCTAGCGATTCTCGATATTTAATATTTAAGTCGCCAGTGACATCTATTCACGAATGGGTTTATTTCGTGCGAATGAAGATTTTTGGAGCGCTAGTACGCTATTTTGCACCTACAATTCGTGAATTTTTTTACTATAGATTACTATATTTAATAGTGGGTATTTCTATTACTTGACGCTACGTGGTTTATAGTGTTAATGTTGATCACATGGTATAAATTAGCCAATAAAACATCGGCAAACATAATTTTGTCCAACGTCTTGAATTTTGAATACGAGATGTTTTAACTTGCGTTGAGACGTTGACGGATATATTTAACTAATTCTTTCATTTTTAAATACATAATTAATATTTGTTTATGATTCGCTTAGTCTTATTTGACTAAAGCAAGAATTTAGCACTTTTATATTCCACTTTTAATTACCTTTCATCTTTAATATTTTTTAAATTATTGCCGTGACCTTTTGGGTAATATTACCGACTTATTGGTGAATATTTGCGTCTCTCATTATTCAAATTCATGTAATTTGACAGAGGCTTAGTCCAAATTTAGGGAGATTGTAATTATTTTATCGTTCAGTGGTCATGCGCATTATTTCACGTATTTTCATTCAAATTGAACAGCATTATTTGGGTTAATTCTAGGGGTAAATTCTATATATTCCTGTAAAGGTAGTAAATTGAATTTTCAGTAGAATTTCTCCGAATTTTTCCTCATAGTATTGCTGGTTTTAATATTTTTTCTTTTCAGGCTCATTTAATTAAATTTTCAATTTAATTGTTACATCAAGCATAGAATTATTAGAACTCGCCCTGTCTAGTCTCAATCCTTATGTACCGAAATTACTTTGCATTTATGAGAGGTTAATCTCGCGTATGTAAATTTATCTGGTTTTGTCTATTATCTAAATTTCTATCTCGAATGCGAGGTAGTGATTATATTATCTTTATCTTTAATTTAATTGAGGCGCAATTGCGCTCAATTTTCGTTTATGTGCCAAAGGCCTAAATGTGCCAAGGGCCTAAATAAAAGTAATTACTTATTTTGAATTATAAGACTCGTTGTTAGAGGTTGTACCTCTATTTCGCTATTTATTATGAAATTCAAAGTTACCTTTTATTTAAATTTACCTGAATTGGAAAGTCATTCCATTATTTTCTTTTGAATTTTATATTTCAATCGTCATTTTCTTTTGAATTTCATATTTTAAAGTAAAGAAAAAGATATCTTGAGTAACAGTAGTTATTTATAATTTTTGCTCAACTTAACATTGTAATTCAAGTTTCTGATTATGTCTGCTTTTACCAGTAAATTTTCAATTTGTAGATTGTTCACATGATATTTTCTTGCATATTATTTAATTAGCGATAGTCTTAGACTAGTTTATTTCCCCTTGCATGTAACTTAACACCCCCGAATTGGCTGAAGAGAACACCTTGCTTGGTAAGTAGCAGGTGTTCGTCCGCTTGCTGTACTGAGCTACTCTGAGGGAACTAATACTTCGTGAACCAAATAAGTCCTCGATAAACACAACAGATACTAACTTGGAAACAGGTAGAAACGGTTCCAGTAGAGGTTCCAATATGATCGCATGGTTACAGAATAATTGGACAAGCTGAGTATTAGCCAATCAGAAGATAAACATATTGTAAAGACCAAAATTAAAACGTTTCATTCTTTTTTAATTTTTCACATTAATTTTAATTTTCATTACTAAGTCAATTTATTCATCAGATAAACTTCATTTTAAATAATTTCATCAATTATATTTGTAATTTAATTATATAGATAAACTCCATTTCAAATTTCATCAATCGCATTTGTAATTTAATTGTATAATTATTAATATATTGTTGTTTTGGAATTTACTTCTTTAATTTATCGCAGGATAGAGGTCTGTGAGACATTGCGAATTGTAAGGACAAATTTCTGATATTTTTATCTTTATATTTATTTATATTTAAGTATTCATATTCAGTTCGCATTGTCTCTAGGAACTCTGGCGCCCACAATAAATTACGGCTAGTAAGAAAAACGACCTACCCCCTGAGAGGAATCATAAAGAAAAAGAAAACGAGTCTCAAAACGAACGTCATTTATTAAAAAAAAATTCTTATGATTACGAAAAGTAGTATACAGTTGTTGAACAACTAGTATTTCATTACATGCACCTTTTCATCTATGTCTTCGTTTTCATTTATCATTTATAATATACAATAATGAGCTTTTCTGGGAAATGAATTCTTTATGTCACAGATTTAATTTTTGATTGCAGATTTTGGCGTTTGAGATGTTAGGTACTAAAAACATTTTACTTATTTCGAGTTCAAACCTTTAATTTTCTATTATTCTGAAACCCGAATCCCACAAATTATCTTCTAAAAAACACTTTTACTGACGAGTGATGTGGCCCTTCGTATTATTAATTTAATAAACTTAAAGTAACCTGGCATTCGAAATGATGATATGGGTTGATAGTCATATTGTCTAATATTATAAAGTTCAAAATCCATCAAAAAATTTATTTCTGTACTTATGGTACACTAGACATTTTATCTGTAAATAAGGAGCAAAATTTAAATGAACTGTAAAAGTATCAAGACTTCAAATGCTTAGGAAATGTACTGCTACTGAAAATTAACGCATATAAATTATTATGTTTCGGGAAGCTACCATATTAATATAATGTGCGCTTTCACGTCACTAAAAACGTTTTGAGATTCTGGCTATAAATATGCTACAAAAGTTAATTTGAGAGTACGGTACAAATATAACTTTCAGCTTTGAAACTTGTATTGAAAAAGCCGGCGAGCAATGTGAAAGTCTTTCAAATAACGATTCTGATATAAATAGCCCAGCGTGAAAACATTCTGCAAAAAAAATACGAAAAATGTGGGAAATCAAGAAAAAGCCAACCGCTGTCGAATTCAAAGCTTCACAGGACTTTTATAGTAATAATAGAATGCCAAAATACACAATCATGTATTATGTATTTAAACAGTTGAAATAATTCTTTTAAACCCCAGATAAACTAAGTAAATGGAAATATGTCAAATTGCCTTGTAATAATTCTCCTTGCTACAGTTTTCCGAGCTAAAGTTAAATCTGATATTCAGAATGGCAATTAAATAAATTCTTTAGAAGTGTATTTACATTCTCTTCAACTTCTTGAAAATATAATTAAGAACTTAAGTTAAAATTAAATTTATTACATTCTTAAGCTAATGCTTTATTCGAGGAAACTTTCATACAAAACCAACTGACGCTGAAATGTACATAAAAAAGAATTGTTTGGTCATTAGGATGCCCTCAAGTTCATACATATAAAAATTACTACCTATAAGACAAAATTGTATGTACATAATTATTGTTCCCAAAAATTCTCATAGATTTTAGACTATTTTATCTGCGTAGTAGCTTCGATTAACCGTTTTAAATATTATTCGATTTGACAAAGTTCGAGCTGGAAATCTTTTAATATAAAATCTTCTCGCCGCCATAGAGATTCTTTTCGTAGCGTTATTTTGTTCTGCCGTCCTTCCAGCCTCTCTCTGCAGCTGGCTTGCCAGTTTCTTTAACCTTCCACATCTGGCGCGCGGACTGGTAGTCCACAAGTTGCAGAAAAAAATCTAACCCACATTGGATATTTTAGGCGGACTCACAGTCTCCGCCAGTAACAGTGACTGAAATATATTCGCCAGTAGCAGAAGGTTAAGAACCCATCTCTCCACGTTGCAGTTGATAGACACACCATTAACACGGGCGTGCCTCAGGGCGCAATATTATCACTAACTCTGTTTCTCATCTATCTTAATGACCTGCTGACCGAAACCAATAATCCTGTTTACAGTTTTGCAGATGACGTAGCCTTGTCTCCCATTTGATCCAAACCCAAACGGCCACGTTTACCAAGAAAGCCAATACGGCGGACCCTGAAATCACTATGGCAGGATCGACGGTTCCTTTATGATCGTCAATTGGACTTCCAGGGGTCATGGTCAACAGCTGTCCTGGCATGACCACGTTGCTAATATCGAAATCTGTTTTACAGATATTTTCATGGCAAAGGGTTAGGCTTGCTTTACAACTGAAAACACCCAGGACATCGCTTTACAAGGAGTCCTTCATCTGGCGCACTGCATCGCTATGGAACTCACTCACAGAGCATCTGTTTCCCCCAAATTACAACTTACAGTTATTCAAGAACCGTGTCAATCAACACCTTCGCACACGCACCGCTCGTTAAGAGCCATAGGACATTCCTTTAATGTATCATTGCCATAAAAAATAACCTTTTAAGTAAGTCTCAATTTGCAAATAATATTCCGTCTCTGACAGTGGCGTCGTCGGTATCTTTTTTCCAGGTGGGCATTGAACTGCCCGCACTTGTTTCAGGTGGCCACATTTCTTTTGTTATATCGCTCGCCCCCGGAGGGCGTATATTGTTTCTCGTCGCGTTACAGAACCCCAGTTAAATAACGCCGCCTGATTGACCAGATAAGCACCTGTGTTACAGCATTTATGCCTGCAATATCTCACTACCGTTTTCCGACTAAATCAAGTTCAAATACACTATAAAAACCAGTGATTTGTATGAATGGTCGTTAGCTCCAGCGGTCCAGCTGTGGCACTGTTGCGTTCTATGCAATATACCACTAACCTGTAAGTCCTATCTAAGCATCTACACAATAGGCATCATAATTTTTAATTTGATACAAGACATTCTTAAATAATACAGATTTAAACATTAAATAACATAACCGTAATCATATAACAGCTAAAGACCATTCATATAAATCACTGGTTATGTTAGTGTATTTGAACTTGATTCAGGAAAACAGTAGTAAGATATTACAGGGATCAATTCTGCGGGACACCAGTTACGCATCGTCGCACGCTACAAATGATCAGATTTATTTCTGCGACCAATCGCTTGGCAGTATTTACGACTAGCTCTGTTACGCGAATCCAAATAATACACGCTAATGGGAAGACCTTCTTTTTGGAAATAACCGCCCGAGTCCTAACGCCTGACGAATCCTGGATATTATAAACACATTTCTGACAAATAGATGTCTTTATGGTCCAGGTAGTTGCTTTCAGCGAGCTTCGTGGCGCAAGTGGTTAAATTTTGAGTCTTTTATACGGAGCCCGGTTGCGATTCCAATGGTAAGACATGCTTTTTTTAGGGATATGTTTGTCCAAAAATGTTTCTCCATTTTGGGCTTTCCTTGGGTTAGGTTGAGTTAGTTGCATGAAGTGACATAAATAAAAAAGTAAACATTGTGAAGCCCAAGACTCGTCAGGCGGGAGGACTCGGGCGGATATATCCAAAAAGACGGTCTGCACTAATGGAGGTCAATCCGCCTTTTATCATAGAATTTTTATTTTAATGTGACTTTAGGTTTGATCATATGGGGAAGTTTACATTATTTAGGGGTGATTCATACCTTTTTCTTTTTTTTATATTCAAGTTGTTTGTACCTTTTGTATTTCTTTTATTTGCTGATGGTCATTGAAAATCCATTGATAATTTTTGGGAGATTTGTTTTATAAAGAAAGCATATTTATGCAAGGGGGGCTATAGTTTTTCATTGAAGTAAGGGGCTTCGTCTAATTAGTATTGGGTTATAACAGGGATTTATCACCGGGCTATCCCACTGCAAGTTTTATCACCGGACTATCCCACTGCAAGTTTTACCACCGGGTTACTTCATTGCCAGGAGTTTTTTTAGGGATATGTTTGTCCAACCGGATCTAATGGGGTATCGTTGACTAGGTTCTAATGTAATCTCTTTATTTTTCTTACCGGTTGATTTAATAATTAATATTGTTATATATTTGACTGATATTTTTCCTCCGATTGATATAGTAATTAATATTTAAATACAAA
>MU188696.1:0-47023 GCA_016904865.1 Pissodes strobi
AGTTGTAAGGCATACATTACCGAGTTAACAACAGAATTGGTCTCCGTACAATCTTCATATTGTACCACTGCTATTAATTACTTTAATAGTAATTTGACATTCCTTTGTCTTTAAATTGCCAAAAATTTCACTGTAGGATTGTTGCTGTTGAAAAAAAACCTAGAAGCTAATAAATTGATCCGTAAATTTAGATTGGGTTTTCTTGTTAAGTTAAGGTTGAGTTTCTCTGTTTGATAAGTGTGCCTAACAACCCCGTACAACACCAGCGGTGCTTTTCCAGTTTAGTTGGGAAGAACTGGAGGCGCTCTACGACTCCACTCCCGAAGCCGGGCATTGCAAACACGACTCTCCGGTGTTAGGCTTGTTTTTAATCAAAATCTTCACTTGTTTGCTAACTTTAATAGGAAAAACGTGTTGCAAATTGATGCCGGTCAAATATCTTGGCCTGGACATGTCCAGCGGCCACGGCTCATCAAAGGACCTAAGAGGTCAAATTAACAAATCAGCAGGCTGTTTAAGAGAAACTATTTGGACTAACCAATATATGCGAAAGGATAGTAAAATTAAATCTACAAAGCATGCATCAGACCCATTATGAACACCAACAAAATCAAAAGCATGCTACGTGTAGCTGAAATGAAGGTGCTGAGAACGATAGCAAGCAAAACCAGAAGAGACCGCATAAGAAGCATCGACATTAGAGAACAATGACATAGTAAGATGAGGAAGGCAAAGAAGAGGAGAATGGTACAACCATATAAGAAGGATGGCCGAGGGTAGACTACCTCGAATAGCACTAGAGGGGAAGCTACCCGGAAGGCCACCGAAGAGATGGAAAGACAGCTGACAGTCCATATCAGACGAAATGTTACGACAGCAAGCTCGGCATTAACAGATCATCTGATCTAATACAAGTAGAAGGAAGGTATTTTGAATTTACCTTACCTACAAGTAGAAGGAGGGTATTTTGGATTTACCTTTGATTTTTTTTATTTTTGATCTTCCGGTTCCTCGTTCGATCAAAGTTAACGATGTTTCCTTGATTTTTTTTTTCTATTTTCGTAATACTTCTGCCTTTAGATAATAGTCATCAAATTTGGTATTTAGGTTCCGCCTTTGTATTATCGGTTGGTTGGTTTTTATAATTGAATGGTATCAGACAGTATGCTCTTCTACTACATAAGTAACTTTCTTAAAGCCACAACAATTAGTGAATGTTATGTTTCTATGGTTATAGATTTTTAAGGTTTTATTCTTTACATACATTTATTAGTCTTTGAGTATTATTTTTAGTGTGTTCTCCGCATCTCCCTAACTCATTTCTAATTATTTACCCCGTTCTGGCATTAAAATCTTCTACTAATATATGTTGCCTGTCATTGCCTAGTTTCACAAGTACATTCTTTGGTTGTTCGAAGAATTTATCCTTCGCTGTAGCTGTTGTGTTCTCGGTTGTGCACATTGCGTTCAAATGAACATATCATTTAAGGAGTATGATAAAAATCTATTAATTATGCTATTGGTTTTGGTAAAACTGAAGTTTGAAATGACATTGCCAACTAAAGTTTGTCAAAGATGAAACAAATATCTTACAATCTCAGAAAATAACACAAATATGAAAAGATGAAACTTCTAGGCAATAAATAATAATTTAAAAGACTCCGACTCATGTAAGCATTAAAAATTTGTTCTTAACTAGTATATATTCAAAAAGAAAGATGAACCAAATCTTGGCATTTTAAAAATAATACTCTACCAATTTTCCTCATAATTTGCAATAATCATATTACCTCTTGCAAGAATGTTGCGTCGTATATGACGTATGTGGTTGAACTAATGTCAATTTATTGCTGACTCGTAAAATTTAAACAATTGTATCAATAAAAACTAATTAACATCAAAAGGAGGCGTAATTGGGCATTTAATATACGTTCTTAATTTCTATTATTACAGGATCACTTGGATTTTATTATATGATATATTTTTACAAAAGGTTTAAGAGAATATGAACCTGTTTTGTATTACCTACCTACTAATTTCGAGTTCATTATGCTTATATTTAAAAAAGCTTGCATCTAAATAACAATTCTAATACTCAGTGAATAGATTAAGATAGATGAATTTTAGGTCGTAAGCTGCATCTCAAAATGGTCAAATCAAAACGTAAGCTGCATCTCAAAAATGGTCAAACCAAAACCAAAAGAATTTCTCTCTAGTATTCTAGGAAATGCAGATGGAATAATAATAGGACGCTTTTTTCTAAATAAGTTTATTTTACTTAATCGCTTTATCATAACCATAATATCGAAGCGCAGATACATAAATCGAAAGAGATGTTGTAATAAGTTTGTATAACAAAGACATTGACATTGGTACGAAACGAGAAGCACGCAAAGTTATTTTCGTAAAATGAAAGTCACTTGCGAACGCCTTCACCGTTCCGATGACACCTTTAAATCTCGCTTTGGCTTAAAATACTTTGAACTTGAGATGGCAATGCACACCTACTTCCCGTCGAGCTTAAAATAACGGTTTGGCATGGATCCTAATTATTCTGAAAATATATTTTTATACTATTGAACGAATTATTTTTGATCGACTAATATCGCTAGTGGGTTAAGCAAATTTATCCGCTTCAGTTTCCAGTCATTGCGATAACAAAAACTGTTTTCCTTTTCAAAGAGGCAACCTATAAGCGACTTTTAAACTTCTTAATCAGATTTTTTCAAACTTAAATCGTTTAGAAAATAATACGGTATTTATGAACGTTGGACAGTCGCCAATACATCAGAGGACAATTTCGCATCCTACAAGCACCACCCGGATTCCGGATCTTCTCCCATCGGCAGCAGGTGCAAATTAAGATTTAGGGGCATTGGTCAGCTGCCCTTTTCCAGATGTTGATATGCCTCCTGGGTTTATTATTGATGATGGAGAGCTTTCAATTTGTATGCAGACCTCAAGGCTTCATGCTCCAGGGATAATTGGACAGGCGACAAACCAGTGAGTCCCTCAAGAGCTTTCGTGTGTCCTCCAGTTGTCACGCAATGCAGTCTCTGAGCTCTCGATAACTGAACTGTAAAAGTGGACGTCTGCGTACTGGTCTACCATGTGTGATACTGGGATGTACTATGGCCATTTAAATCCAGTGAAGGATCCTCGGCTGTAGGCTCCACCGGCATTTGAAAGCTATTTTACATTCCCATATAGCATTATTTGCCTTCTTAATACGACTGAGCTTCCAAGTCAACTTAAAGCCCAGTATCGTCTTGAGATACTTGGTTGACCCTTTAGAGCCCAGAGGAACAATAAGGCTTAAACACTAATTTTTCTCACTATTTTCCACATTTTTACCAACTATATATGACCGCCTTAATATATGAAATCCATTTCACATGTTATTTTGTTTCTTTTGAAGGACATCTCTTCTACATTGATTACTAGTCCACTTAGTACTCTTATTCGAATGAAGGCAACTACTGGTGCTTCCTGCAAATTAACACAAACTCTTCGTTTTTGCACTTGTCAGCCACGATAGTGAAACTTCTTCAACTTTCCTGCGAGAAGGACTTTTCTTCTTACCATATTCGTTCGATCATCTGCATAAATTTAGCAATTTCTACAGAGGTGTCCTCTATCCACCTGTGTCTTGACGATAGTGTCCCTGAGGAGGACATTATTTATAAGATATAGGGTACTCCCATGGGCATATAATGGTTGGTACCAGTCTTCTCCGCAGCGCAATTTTGATGAACATGATTGAAGCTTGTTACTCTTTCTATATATAGAAATATGCCTCATCTACTGACTTTGAGAGTACGATATGATATGTCTATCAAAAACTTTTAACCTTGAATGGTGATAAACTCATGGACCTGGATCCTGCATGGCTTTGGTATATGGCCAGATATTCTGTCAAATATATAACCTCCTTCTGCTGCCACCCCCTTAGTATAAATTCGCAGGCACCGGGGAGACTATCAGTATATACGATCTTACCCCTTTGATAGGTTGCCAAAATTTGGATAAACCTAATTACTATGTCCACTGCATCCAACTAATCAAGATTCACCTTATTATTTTTTCCCTCTGGCTGTATTAAGAATATAAACTTACATCAAACCCACCATGTTTAGCTTTATAATATCATCTAAACCACCAAGTCATCGTTGGTCCAACAAACCTCAAGACGTAATAAATATACTTAAATCGCGAATTTCCTGTTGATCGGGCAATTTTATTTATTTTTAATGAATGCGATTTCCTTTACAGAACACCAAAACTGGTTCGGAATGGATGAACAGCTCGGGCCTGTGGCGGTATCAATAAGGCGTGAAAAAGTCGTACATCCTGAGAACCAACTGACGACCACTTTAACGCAGTACCAGTATAGGTAAGTAATAACATAATTGTTACACGGACTGGTAGCAAAATGGAAATGTATTTATTACTTAACAAAGTACAGAGTGGCCACAAATTAGGGGCGTATTTTTGAGTAATAATACATATAGAATTCAGATTTCCAGTGATGGCATATACTATGAAAAAAAAAGGAATGCCAATGGAAATGCCCCTTGATTAAATATTGAGGAAAATTCCTTAGGACTTTAGTATGGCGAATTGGTAATGGATTAGCACTTATACAGGCTCAAAAAAGCCTATTACATAATGATGTGTAAGACATATTTCTAACTAACATATTCCTAGGTAACTGTGACCCCTAAGCAGAGGGTGACGGTTACCTTTAACATTTTTAATGGGGGGGAGTGCCCAATAAAGGTATTTTTATCGTTATTATAATTGGAGTCAGTGCTGTTATCCCAGTTGATGACAGCTAGTCAAAATCTGTGCCTTTAGTTAATAATTAATTAATCACAGGAGATGCGACCTTCAAAACGAGAGTCTGAATACCATTAAAAGTGAGATATCACTAAATCGTTTTGGTGAGGGTTAGTTTCTTTGTTTTCTGATTAATGTATTAAATGATGGAAATGACCACCATTTACTTCCATGCAATAAAATAAATTTTGCTCAAAGCGTTATGTATTTCGGGTGGCACTTGGTGGCATTCATGAATTATACGATTTTGCAAATTATCCAATGATTCAGCTTGGGTAGCATACATTTTAGATTACAGAGAACCCCATAGAAAAATAATTGGGGTCAAATCAGGTGGCCTTAGGGGCCATTCAGTATGATCCCTCCTTCCAGTCTTGTTTTGGGCAAAGCTTTCATGTAAGCATTGACACATTGGTTGAGCGAAATGAGGAGGTGCATGGTCTTCTTCATTTTCTGTAATTTGTACGAGGGCTCTGAATGGAAAACATTTTCCAACATTTTCATATTACAGATATATTTGGTCAAAACGGGGTCAATTAAGTTGTCTCCGTAAATACCCGCCCAAACATTTACTTTTTGGAGATGCTATGTATGTACTTCATAAAATACTCTGGGGTTTTCATCTGACCTATATCGGCAGTTATTCCTATTGACAATTCCCTCAACGAAGAACGAACACTCCTCCGCAAAACAGATGTCGAATATATAGTTTGGATTATTTTGCACTTTACAGAATTAGAGTCAGCCATCGAACCAATCTAACTAAAACCTAATCACATTTAGTGATTTCCCCGACTATTCACATATCTTCTGAGCACCCTTCCAGCTCTTTATTACCTATCTCAATTTCTTCTTCCTCAATCTATGATTCTTCAATACCCCTTGATTTGCTTTTTTATTGATTGGGATCTTATTCTTCTGTTTTTTTTTATACTCCTCTGTATTTTGAGTGTTATTTTATTTTTCATTCTCATTTTTCTTGATTTTACCCTCTGAAAGTTATTTCAGTCTTGCCAAAACTTCATTTCTGGTAATTATTTCAGCACATGGCAACAGCATATTGTCGAGGAGTTCAATTCATTTGATAAATCAAACTTCGGTTTGCTTTTTGCCAAGTGTAATTTATTCATTTGCTCATGTTGTTTTCTTAGGTTCATTAGTTTCCAGCTTTGCATCCCAGCTGCTTTTTCGTGATTTGAATACAGTCAGTGAAGGAATGACAGTGAGTAAAGCGTAAATATAGTTTCAAGACCAAAATTCTGCCTTGTAATGTTTTTTAATGTTGAGGTGGTTGGAATGGTGATGATAAATTTGTAAAACTGGTCGCTGAAACTCAAATTGTTTCAGATACAGTTTCTACAGCCTTAACTATTTATAACTACATTTAATGAATGAATGGATGATCTAGAAGGGTATTAATACATTGCGACTTGTACAGATCTATTGTGTTCATGGTGCTTCCGTTGATGTGATTCTCAATCAGAGTACCTCATCCAGCTTCAGTGCTTTGATGAAATAAAGTAGTCTGGATGGTTCTATAGATGGAAGCTCACATTACCTGCAACTGTCCTGGTTTTCAATTTTCCATGTGCCTTCTCAACCGGCAGTGACCCGTAAGAAAGCCGGTGAGGATGCGGAGATTGTTCTTACTCAGTGTTATAAGGTGTTTTGATCTTCCTGGGTGAGGGTGCCCTAGAAACATTTGATTGCATGAACCCTGGAAGCCGATCCCATAGACTGATCCGTTTGGTTCGCTCTTCTTTCCTGAATTCTTCCTCAGGTGGGCATCCCTATGCCACAGAAAGATTCCGGTCCTAAAAGCGAAGTTTTTGCTCCTACTTTTGCCAATTGGACTGCTTTTTCGTTGCCTTTTATCCCAGCGTATCCTGGTATCGATTAAAGGGATAATTTGTTAATCTTGCCTAGTTCATTTGGCCTATCTAGGCATTCCTATACCATTCTGGAGCTGATTGTTGTTGAGCTCAGCACTTTGATAGCTGCATGACTGTCTGAGAAGATGGCAATCTCTTTCTATCTATAGTTTCTCTATAGTTTGAACTGCGCACATCTTCTTATGGCGTTAATTTCCGCCTGGAATATGTCAGTGTGTTTTCCCATTGCTTAGGAGAATTTGGTCCAAATACTCCCGCTCCGACACCCTGTTCAGTTCTTGTCCCGTCTGTGGCACTTTGCTGCGATGTGAGAATGTGTTCTTTTTCAATTCACTTCTATTCCTTATCACAAGCGTGAAGTATTTTTCAAAATTGTATCTTTTGACTATAAGACCCTTGGGGAGCCCAAGAAGTTGTATATGCTTTGTCAAGGATGTTAACTCACTCTTTCTAATCCATCCTCCCTCGCTCGCTTCCTCTTTTGTGAGTCTAGTCACTGCTTGTCTAGCTGCTCCCTCTATAACAATGTATAGAGGTGCGAGGCCCACAATTGCCTCGATTGCTGCAGTTGGACAAGTTAGGGTGGGTCTTACTATCACTGCGTACATCCATCGCAAGATTTCTGGTTTACATCCCTAGGTTTTTCCTGTAAGGCTTCGGCACATCATGAGGGCCTTCGTAGCCTTAGTTACAACTCCGTCCATGTGTTTATTACATTTGAGTTAGCAATCCAGCGTTATGCCTAGATATCTGACTTCCGATACCGGTGTAATGTTGGTCCCGTGTATTCGGATAACTTTCTTTCTAGGGAGTTCTCTCTTCCTAGAGAAGGGTACTATGGTTGTTTTCGATGGATTTATTTCCAGCCCCAGTGTTTGGCACTATTCTTACGTTGCTTTGAGTCCAGCTTGAATGAGTTCACATAGTGTACCCTCAAACTTTCGTCTTGCTATGATGACGATATCATCGGCATACCCAACTACATTTAATACATTTGTTTGCGCATAATAAAGCCATGTTTTCTCGATTGGGTTGCTAGTAGTACTAGTTGATGGAAGTTTAATTTAACCCAAACTAATCCATATCCTTTTAAATTGGCCCTCGGAAAATATGGTTTAGCCAAATAATTTTTAAATTTAATTGGATTTCTTTCAGCAAGTCAAAGCAGTAAAATAATATGACTGGATCTTGACCCCATCACCTTCCTAATTACAAGTGCATTCAGAAACATAATTTTTCAAATTCGCAGAAATATATTTTATGATTCCAACTATGTTGATGACATATTGAATGGCCAATAAGAGAGCCGAACGTGCCGTTTTCGATTTTTCAAAAATTTCTAGGTGGTTTGATTCCAGTAATCCTTGGCCTGCATGTGTTCGTTCCGTCAATGGTTTCCTATGTCATTAATTAATTAATGACGATAAGTCTGTAATACATTAATTTGTCATCTAGCCACGACATATTGATTTTATAGGTAATTAATTAGCAACCACAAACAGTTTTTAATACGCAGCCTTCATCGATAAATGGGTGTACCTACATATCGGAATTAGCTAATAGTGCTAATTATGTTAAGAGGATTCCAATTTTTTATAAACGCCCAAGTAATATGTTGTGTAATATTCTAAGTGTACATAATAATATGTATCTATTTTTATACTTTTCATTCACAACATTCCAGTTATATTTGCGTTTAATTGATATGAAAATAACCTGTTTACATTAGCGATAGCATGTTTACAAAATGTTCGCTTGACTTTTATATTTATTTCCCAGTAATAGTTTTGCAAGTCTCATTTTTCTATTTGGCAGCCTTAAAGATGACTGTGATTTTGGCAAGCTCGTAATAATCGAAGGCCACACAAGTAGTTTGAACAGAATCTGGGCCACCTGTATTTTTTGTATGAAATATCGCTGTTTTGCAAGTATCGAGTCTTCCTGATTCGAAAGTACTACTTTCACATTTATTTTTATAGATAAAACTATTCAGCATCTTTTATTTTCAATTCCTTTACCTCAATATCTAATAATTCTATTTCAATAGACATTTATTCAGATTTGAGTAATTGTAAACATTCACAAGGGAACTTGAGCCGGTCAACATCCAACCCATTTTACTTAAAAACTATTCATTTATCCTTACTAGACATATATATCTCATCTACAATGAGTCTTTGATAGGCGGCCTCTTTCCTGGCTTTTGTAGGTTCGTTTTGTTGGTTTCTCTACACAAAACTGCTGACAGAACCAACATAAGAAATTATAGGCTTATCTGCATAATAAACATTATTCCTAAGGTTTTCAAGAATTTTGTAATTTTGTGTGTTGAGCTCAGTGTTGTTCCCTGAGATCATTAGTGAGCAGTTAACTTCTACAGTATCCTGCCCTATGTTCAGTTGGATTGATAGTTTCCATACGGGTCGGACTCAGGTAGTGCGAGTGAACAGTTTTTTATTCCATGAAATCGCCTAAGTTTCAGAGTCGTTGGTGTGCAACCCAGCGTAGAATGTGGAGAGACTAGATGCCCCCTGTGGGAAGGGGTAATCAGAAGACTGCGACTACTGCAGGCCACAGCAGACAGCATATATCCCAAGTTTGTCTTCGACAAACTATGAGGTACAAATAAAACCAAATGAGCGTATAACCGAAGGTGCGATAACATTTTCGTGGATGGCTCAAGAACCCAGGAAGGAGCAGGCTGTGAAATTTGCTCTCAAAGCTTGCGAATTGAACTCAAATGGTCTGTAGAGGAACACGCAAGCATAGTTCAGTCTGAACTTGCTGCTATATCCATAGCCGCAAAAGGGAGTGTTCGCAGGAATACTGAGGACAAGACTATTAGAATCTACCCGGAGAGTAGACAAGCCCTACTGGCTCTGAAAAGTTAAAAACTTACAGCCAGGTCAGTACTAGAATGCTGCAATTCACTGGAGGATGCCGCCCGCAAAAACAAAATTTCTGTGTGCTGGATTAAAGGATAAGCACAGTGCGAAGGTCACAAACTGGCGGATAAATTGGCTTGGAAGACAGCCGGTTCAAACATTATGGGTGCTGGCCCTTCAAACCTACCTATCGCGACGTTGATACATATGATAAAAAAGATCACCCATGAGACTCTAGGGCAAGATGGGTTGAAGCAGTTAACTGTCGACTGGTCAGGGAGCTACTTCAGCTACTAGGCAAGTTCAATAAGACTGCAGCAAACGCATACCTGGATATGTCAAGAAATAACCTACGAGTAATGGCAGGAATGCTGACTGGACACTGCCAGCTAAGGAAACATCTCTACATAATGAGATTATGCGAGACACCTCTATGCAGAGGCTATGAACAGGAGGACGAAAAAGTAGGACATCTGCTCTGAGGTTGTGAGACTGTTTCGGGACTATGGTGGGTGGGAGAACGGTGACCAACCATGGCTTTTCTCAGAAAACCTCTTCGGGCAACATCGCGGCTTTTTTTCACAACACTAGGCTGGGCGATGGCCTAGATGGATTGGTTGACCTAGGAAGGACGCAATGGGGCCAAAGTGCAGTGACCTTTCAAGGCCACCCCCTCACGATTTCCAGATTCCAAATCTCCGTCCTATACTTCCTTCGATCAGTTCCGAAATAATGTATCCTCTTGTTCTTGATCTTCTAAATTCTTTCTCTTTGCCGACGATTTGAAATTGTTTAATATAATTGTTACACTTAATGGCTGTCTAGCAATTCTGAAGAACCTACATGGATTTGTAGTGTGGTGTTACTATAATGGAATGAAGTGGAGATTAATACAATACATTTAAATGCAAGCTTATGAAAATTTCTGGTTATTGTCGGTAAGTTCTTGCCACCCGTCTAGTATATCAGGGATCTTGGTGTTGTTTTTGACTCGAAACTATCTTTTGTTGAACACATGGCTAATGTTGCAAGCTGGTTAGACCACATTTAGAGTATGGCTCTTTAATTTGGATTCCCCATTACGCTAACCATACCACCAGGATTGAGCGTGTACAAAAAAAATCATCATTATAAAAACCTCAAATTCTTCAACAACAAGTTTCACGATGATCCCTTATGCCGTAAGCTTAACGTTTTGCCATTGCCTGTAAGAAGATTGCACAGGATCCTCCACCTTCTCTTTAAGGTGTTCAATTACCCATATCTATCGCTGAGGTTGCCTTGCATCCTCTATCCAGAATTACCAGTGGCCGCCAGCATTTTTTGTACCCTTTCACCGTGTTAATTATGAGGCAGTTTTATTCCTCTTGTTATTTACTTCAATGCATTGTCTTTATCTTGCTCTGCTTTTTTTGTCAACTGTTTTAGGACTTTTATTTTATTGCACTTCCATATTAATCTATGGCTCTTTATTCGTCTCAGTACAATTAATATCACCCGAGGTTTCATTCATGCAATGGTTTTCATCCAGTTTTAGTTCCCTTTGACTGCTATTTACGCCTTTTAGGATAAGTTTTTCAGTTATTTGTGTTCAACATTATCCATTGAAAACAAAACAAAAAATTCCTAAATTTTGGGTACGTTTTAAATTATTATGGTCAAATAAATGGTTTGAGTACCGTTATGGAAAATTGTATCGTCTTTTGACCGAAGCTGTACCAAATTGAAGCAGTTCTCGACCACCTGAATTTTTAATTTAATATTTTCGCACTTTTATAAGAAGGGTAGCCGTAAACTTGATAATAGATTTTACCTACTTTTTAATCCTACTGTGCAAAATAGGCAAAAATTTATATAGAATGATAGAGGGAGGTAAAACGATTTAGCGTTTTATTATTCCTGTTTCGTTATTTCACCTGACAGTAATTAGAACACAAATTACCATTATTTTTTGCTAAAATGATGCTTCCAATGAACAACTGTTACTATTAAAATAATAGTTCACAAATACTTCTAAGCACCCAGGCTTTTCTTTTTTTCAGACGATGTTTCAGAAATATCACACTCCCACAACTCGATTAGTCATTCAACAAACACATTCAACAAATTCAAATCGCATTATTTTATTTTTATTGCTCGCGCAGACATTAATGTTTTGTCTGCAGAATAATAACAATGGCAGGAAATCAAGCTGTTGATTTTATTTTCGTTGCAGAAGTAAGTGCCAAATGCCTGCCAGACATGTATAATGAAATCGTATACTAAAATATTAATACTGGGCGTATTTATGTGTTTACTCGAAACATAAAATGTATACTATACACCGAACATTCGGTGATGTATACCTAGATGTCCTAAAGGTCACATTAAAGTTTGATTTCAATAACAAACGTATAGTAGAATGACATTATATATATTCTTAGGAAATGTGTGAATGTAAATTATTACCAAAGCTTAATGAACTAAAACATACTTTTTTGTACTCACTTTGGACTTCTGTCTAAGTATTGTAGATTAAAGTCAGTTTTAGTGCATTTTGCCGAAGATTCCAAACCCCAACTAAGTGAAGACTGAAGGAAGACAAGTTTTTTAGTTTCCTTGCAGAAAAAATACATATTGACAAACCATACTCGTTATTTAATTTATACTTGTATAACTAGTTTACCTACTCGTTTTAGGCCTCGGGTTATATCACATCAAATCCAAAATTCTAAATGGCTAACTCAAATTAACCCTATAAGTACGCTTATCATATCATTAATTCTTCAACCACACCAGAATAAATGTGATAATATTGAATTCATGATGAAAGTTACGAAATATTTTCAGAAGAAACTTTTTAAGACTGGGGTGAGTTTTCTGGTGTAAAATAGAACTGGCCACCTGCTGTCATCTCATTAATTGCTTTTATTCGTAAAGGTACTCATCAATGACTCTTGTATAGAGGTTAATACAACTGCTAAATAATATATTGAACAAAAGTTAAAAAACGTTCCTTTCCAAATGAAAAATAGTTGTAATCTCCTGGAAAAGCTTTTTGAGCAGAAGACATCGTGTGGCCAATAAATCGCCAAATCTTAATTCGACTTCTTACATAAGAATTTAGAAGCAAGCCGAAGATGCATTATTTGGCAAACCATTCTGGGAGATTCGAAGCGAAAAGTTATTTTCCCCGGCAAAACTCTTGGTTTATGAATGCAAAAATTATTCAAGAATCCATTGGCATTAATTTTGTTACTGCACTTAGAGATAATCTCAGATACGGCAATGAAGAGAGTCTGTATTGATTAAACAAATAACGATAAGGAACGGTAATAGAAACAATAAAAGATACTAATCGATTAAAAGTCATTTAACGGTAAGTTCGATAAAAATAAGATAGGTAACTGTAGGGCCTACATGTATCTCCTTTTCAACTGGTCACACGGAATTGGAATTCCCAACACGGTTACTTGGCTGACCGAAATTCAGGTTTTTACTGCTTCCTGTAAAGCTGCACGTCACACCATGCGGTCAGCATCATTTCGACATAAAGTTCTCAAACGATCAGGAACGAAACTTCAAAACTCTCTCGACTAGGGAACGATCGAGAAGACGATGAAGGTTCAGTGTGGCCGGTGAATCGGCAAGTTTAAATTCGACTTTTTGCATAAGAATTTAGAAGCAATGTGAAGATGCATTGTTTGGCAAATCATCCTGGGAGATTCGGAGCGAAAAGTAAATTTTCCCAGCAAAACTCTTGGAATATGAATACAACAATTATTCCAGGATCCATTAGCATTAACGTAGGGAGAAAAAAAATACGAAGAGGATCTGCAAGCCCAGACATTGGCTAATCAGGATAACCCAGATGCTGCAGTGAAGAAAGTGTATTAATTAATCAAATAACGATAAGAAGCGGTAATAGGAACAATAAAAGATAGTAATCGATTAAAAGTCATTTAACTGTAGGTTCGATAAAAATAAGAAAATTATGGGGCTTACTTGTAAGTCCTTTTCACCTGGTCACACGAAATTAGAATTCCCAGCAGTGGTTGGTGGCTATTCCCCAACTTATATGGCTAATTGGCTGGCCCCAATTAATGATTTTTACTGCTTTCTGTGAAGCTGCACGTCACACCATGCGGTCAACATCACTTCGACAAAAAGGTTTCAAACTAGCAGGAATGAAACTTAAAAACTATCTAGGTCAGGGAAAGGCAGAGACTAGGTATGGAGGTTCAGTCCCAAAGAAGGACCCTAGTTGAATTATAAATAATTTTGACTAACTAACATAGAAATACAAGGATGTAACTTACCTTTTAAAAGGGTTACCTCACTTTACATACAGTACATTTACGGGAGGATATTGCCAATTTATCCCACGAAAAAATTAATACGAAAGATGGACCTGATGACCAAAAATTATAACGATAGTATCGCCACTTTAAAACTTGTCATTTTCTCTCCTTACGCGCTCATCGTACGGAAGAGGAAGACCACGTCAATTGCCGAAAAATATCTTAGACATCCGTCAAGAGAACGTTCGAAAAGGAGGTACGGTTAAGAGCACTTCCGATCTGTATTCGTCGATACCGGTTGGGTTCGTTCCAATATTCAAAAGTATGAAAAAGTTGATATTTTAAAATATAAAATAGAAGTTCAGAATAGGTATGTTAGGTTCTAATGCAAGGTAAAGAGAATATCAACCACATGCATCTACCAGTGAAAGGGAAGAAATTATATGTCTGGGTTTGGTAGTATTTACAACGCCACCTTTAAAAAAGGTGACAATACCAACTTAGAAAATTGTAGGCCTTTAAAAACTTTACACGACCATAATAACCAACAGATTGAAAACCTGTGGAACAAGCCGGCTTTAGAGCAGAATTTAGTACCATAGGTCATCATATAGGTACATATCTGCCATCAGAATCTTGATGGAAAAGTGCACAGAATACAACTTTCCAATATTTTTAGCTCTCTCATACTTTCGAAGATGTTTTCTGAAACTGAATCGGACAAGAAAGGCATTAATATGCACGGCATCTACCTTAGTAATTTAAGATTTGTAAATGACATCGCTTTAGTTACATACAACACCAGGGACTGAAGCTTCAAGAAAAATTAATAGGTTTAAACATGAACAACATTAAAACCAAAATAATGAGTCCTGAAAATGTTGATATAGCAATTGAAAACTATCCCGTCGAAAACGTAGAGGACTGTACATATCTGGGACACACATTAAAGTGGGCAAAGAAAATAAGAGCGCATCATGAGATGAATGATGAAAAACCGCACAATACCTATAATTCTAAAAATCAAGGTCTAGCATACATGCATCCTGCCAAGGACAAATGCTAACAAACTTACAGCGAAGCAAAAATCGATGGAACGAACTATGCTTGATACCATTGAGAAATAGAGAGGAAATGATAAGATCAGGAGATGAGTAAAGGTTAGGGATAATAGAGGGGAAATGTCAAGGAAGAAGAGGCGTTGGACAGGACATTTGGTCAGACAAGCTACAGACAGATAAACTAAATATTAACAGAGTGGAGACCCAGAATAACGAAAAGAATGGTAGGACGACCATTGAAAACATGGGTCGATGACATGCGAACTACAGCTGGCAGGCATATGGATGACGACAGCAAAAACAAGGAAAATGGAAAGAGATGGAAGGAACCTACGTTCAGAAGTGGGCAAATACGGGTTGAGAAAGAAGAAGACTTAATTGTTAGTATCCTGCAAATCCTAAGGCTTGAGCTTAAGGTGTCTCTTATAACAAAGGACATTATATAGCACAGTGCATGCATCATGATACTACCACGCCTCTATAACGATGAACCAAATAAGTTTTTAATTATTTCCAAAATAATTATTTTATTCAACTCATCTTCTTTTCAGATTAGTGATCCGAACGTCCGAACTTCAAACCTTAAGAGGGGCAGTTCTCGAAGACGCCATCCCCAATATTAAGGCTTCCAACCATCCCAAGACTTTAAATACCAAAGAAGTACTCGAATACGTTACCCCAGAAATTCAGCTTAGTTGTCTAAGGCTAGGTTTACAGAATCCGACGACTGTCGACCAGTTACTTAAGTTAGATGAACAGGGTTTAACGAATCATTATAAGGTGAGTAGACGATATTAATATTAATGTAGTTTGTAAGGAAGCATATTTTTGGTCTGTAGAGTTGTATTAAATATAATAACTTGCACGCCTGCACGTTGTAACTTACTTGTAAGTCTGAAGATTGACGTTTACTTAACGCCACATAGGCCCGATATATCCGTTTCTTGGTAACTTTACCAAGAAGATATTATTTCCATGGGATATATGCTCATGATGGAGTTACCAAGAGAAGAATATACAAACCCTGAGTCAGTTACAGGAATCTAAACACTTATTTCATGCATAATAATGTATATTTTTAAATTGGATATTGTATCGTTAAGTCTGCTTAATGCTTGTAGCACAATAAATAACGACATATTTTCCATAGTAAGGTTATTTAAATTGAAAGCAGTAGCTACAATAGACTTTGAAAATCTCAAAAGTTGTCAAACAAAGATTATTTAAGAATTTTCACATCTTTACAATCTGGGATTAGCATTATTGCCGAAAAAAATCTATCATTTCCTGATAGTTTTGCTGTTATATGATGGAATGTTCAAAATGATGCTACCGTAATAAAATATATATCATTAAGATTTATGGAATTATAAATTTGGAATTATAAATAAGTAAAGCACAAAATTGAAAAAAATTTTAGAATATATTTGAGACGAAACTTCATGAAAATATAACTTAATACGTGAGTACTACTACCCAATTATAGCAACACAGGTTCTACTACTGGGTATCGGGGACCCTTGAAAAAAATTTTCAATAACTAAATTCAAGAAAAAATCATTTTATTGATTACAAAAAGTTGGACCCCATCTTGTTTCCAATGGTTCCTCACATATATTTCGCAGCACATTTCTGTCAAATAGGAATTTTGCACTTGAACAGCAGTTGTTGGTCTTTCTGTCTTTTGTGCTAGAACACATTTCATACCGGCGATGAAAGCTGTTCAGGAGGTATTGGAAAATTCCGTAATATCTCTGCAATAAATCTGGATAGATAATTGAGATTTTTCGAGGTACGCTAATCATGTTCATGCGCATTCTCAGATATGATTCAAATAATTGCGCCTCATTTTTTCAATATACCCATTCCACCACCACCAACCACGTTCTTGAAGCTCTTCCAATAACCCAAGGGAGGAATGCCAATTGCCTGCAGCATTTTTGCTATTGGTATATTTGATTGGTTCTATCAGGAAAAGCACGAATTTTAATGAATGAGGTATTTTGTTTTTATCTGGCTTAGAAGCTATTTCCAAATTGATTTCCTAAAATATGTATCATCAATCCATATTTACCAGGTTTGTTTGGGATATACATATGAAAACAAACACCGGCCACTGAAAGATGCCAACATTTCGTCAATTTTTCGGTGTTCTCCTGGGCTGTAATTATTTTTTGAGTGCTCAACAAATTTCTTGATGATATTTTTAAAAGCTGTAAGTTTGCTATTTTGGATCCAGTCTTTTCTAGACAATTACATTAACCACATCAAATCAAACCACAAGCAAAACGGTTTGAAAGAAAATCGCGCAAGAGACATCGTACATCTAAAAACATTTCTTCCAGTCCCGTTCGTGGCTCATAATGGTCTAAGATTGTCGTTGTTGGATTTGAAAAGCCCTTAGAGGTATAAAAGTCCGATAAAGGCACGAATCTCAGAAGCATCTGTGTTATTACTAAAAGTTAGTCAATTTTTTTGTCGGCAATATTTCCATATTATATTTACTTGACTTTCATTTTTAAATTTATGTGGCGGATAATTATTTCTATCATATCCTCCATGGAAACTAAGTTTCAGGCTTCAAATGGGGGTTTGGGCGGATTTACTCTGGATGCTCCATGCGATCCTCGTTGAGTCGTTATAATATTGGGTCATGGGGTTTTTGGTGGGTAATAAAAGTGCTTTAGCCCATTTGTAGGCGATATTTTTCCATAGTAGTATATACTTTGCAATTTCAATTGATCTCCACTAACATCAGTCGTCTGGGGCTCGTCCAAACCATTTTCTCTCACAAAATTGTTCATTTTTTCAAAAAGGCACTCATAGGTTTTTCATCATCCGAAGACCAACCACAATCATCTCCACTATCTACAGAGTTATGGTCACTGAATATCCGTCCTATTCTTCAGAATCACTTTGTTTGGCGCTTTTACTATCTGCCATTGCCGTGGCTGGAACTTCCTTACTATCTCCTTCTTGGTTATCAGGTTCCTCCCAAAATTCGTTACTGCTTACTTTTACCAGCAGTTTTGCATCTGTCAGCAGTCTGTTCTTCCACTTATCAGCCACTTATATCTGTAAGGGTATGAGAAACCTTATAACCAATAATTGCAATATTTAATTTTTGTGAAAAAACTATGAAAACACTACTGATATTTACCAAAATATTGCGTTCTAAAAAGTGACTACAGGACTCGAATTCGCAAAAAAAAACACATAAAAGTAAGGCTGATCTGTTTACACTCATCATTGTCTTGAAGCATAACTGACCGCTCATTACCCACCCCCATCCATAAATTCTTCCAAATATTTCAAAAGAAATAAATGCTTGAATCCAGGAACCCCGGTACTTACAGGTTATTAGTTAGTAGCCGCTATGTGAATATTTGATCCAATTACTAAGTTTTTTTAGAGGCATTTTGTTGTCAAACATTATTAATTATTCTTTCAGTTTAATATTATATGTTCCATATTTAGATTAATATTTCCCCTTTATACAATTTTTAATTAATAATATTTTACAGAGTTTTCCTGTGATAAAAAATGCCTCGAAATATTGACAAAAGTAAAATTATTATTTTTGTGAGCCCGACTGGTTCAAATATTTAAGTAAATTTATATATCTTATACTTTCCTAGGTTGGAGTAATGTATTGTAGAGCAGGACAATCATCTGAAGAAGAAATGTATAACAATCAAGAAGCAGGATCAGCGTTTACTGAATTTTTACAGACGATTGGCGAAAAAGTGAAATTGCAAGGATTCGATAAATACAAAGCAGGATTAGATACTAAAGGTAAAAAGCATTTGCTGCTAAAATGTAGAACGATTTACCTACTTACAATAAAAAATTAAATAAACATAAAAAACATTCAATAAATTTGATGAAAATTACTAGAAATTGATTAGATTTTTTTTATTTAAGCCGATTCAACAGGATTTTACTCAATATATGCCCAATACCAAGAGTGCGAAATCATGTTTCATGTCTCAACAATGTTGCCATTTACACCAAACAACAGGCAGCAACTGTTAAGGAAAAGGCATATTGGAAACGATATTGTAACTATCGTTTTTCAGGTAACTAACTTATTTTTTTATTTAAATTTGGTACTTGGGTATATTTTGAATATGGCATTGTAACTATCGTTATTCAGACCAATTTAGCATCTAAAATTCATCCATCGTCACATCAATACAGATACGGCTGGTCATTTTTAACTCGTATAATATCATCGTTACATTTCTAGAAGATTGTCTTCGGCTTCGAAATGTCTTATGTTTTGGCTGTAATTTTACAAGTTTTTCGTCCACTTTCACTTTTTTTGCCACATGACCAGCTCAATTCCATTTCGTTATTGCCATTAAGCAAATTGATTTTCGGGCTAGTGAGCTATTTCCTGTGGACCAAGTGTCTGGGCATTTCTTTTACACAGTTTAAGGATATAATGAGTGAAGGGAAAATTTCCCATTTTAAAAATTTGGATAATACCAATAACGATGAATTTATTTTGCTACAAGATATATACAAATTAGAAAGCAAGATAATAAATCAGAACAACTCAAGGAAGCCGCGGCCAAAGACTCCGATAGCAATGAAATTGTGGACACATAATTTGAAACCTATGAAGTAATATTTCAAGAAAATTAGACTGGCATTACTCAGCTTGATAATACCGAAGTAACAGAAGTTACAGAATCGTTGTTTAATGAAAATAATACGGAAATATCGAAATATCTAGAAACGAAATATCTAGAAACTTACAAAGCCGGCGGAAATGGAAATTATAAATTCAGTAAAGAAAATATTTCTACTAGCAAAAGCTCTAAAATCCTTTCTTAAAATTGACTCAAATGATCGCTACTTTATACCAGAAAAGCAGGAAGGGATTCAAAAAGATATTGATATACTCTGACCTAGTACTCCAGAGAGAAATGGAAAAAGAGATAGCTCTAGATTAGTTTTTGCTTAAACTAATTCAACATGGGAAAAAATTAAGGTGGGAAGGAAATCAAATGGAAAAGCAAGGATCTACGGCATTCGTCGACTTTGCGATTTCATTTGAATTTAGTTTTTAGTAATTTTGCGCGCGGCTGTAGAAAAAAGGTTTTTCTAATCTAAATCTAAAGAGTACTGTCATCTGCAAAGCTGTAAACAGGATTATTGGCTTTGGTCAGCAGGTCATTAATATAGATGAAGAATAGAGTTGGTGAAAGTATTGCGCCCTGAGGCACTCCCGCATTAATGGTGAATGTGTCTGAGATGTGTCCATCAACTGCATTGTGCAGAGATCGGTTCCTAAGGAAACTGGCAAGCCAGTTGCAGAGAGACGCTGGCAGTCCGAAGGACGGCAGTTTCTTGAGCATTTCGTCATGCTAAACTCTGTGAAATGCCTTCGAAATAACCAACGAAATCGTTCGAGATTTTCCGTAGTTCTCAATTGCCCTACTCCATATATGAGTGACATAGGACAAAGTATCTCCCGTCGATCTCTGTTTGCGGAAGCTCTATTGGTTATCGCTAATTATTTTGTAGTCTCGAGGTACTTGACTAGTTGCTGATTGACTACATGTTCCATGACTTTGGAGATTATTGGACGCATGGCAATTGAACGATAGTTTGAGGGCGTGGTTTTCTTGCCTTTTTTTGGAAACGGTTGTACTCGAGCGACTTTCCAAGAAGATGGGTAGATCCCCTATCGGTAAGAGAGAGAAAAATTCTGGAAAATTTGGTATTAGTTCGTTGACGCAGTTCTTTAACACGATGGCAGGTATTTCATCCGGCCCTAATGCCTCTTGCGTATCTAGCTCCTTGATGATTTTACGAATGCCACAGTGGTAAAACTTAACTTCTGTCATGGTAGTGTTGATGTTGGATATGGTGGAGAGAACCATGCCATGGGGGGCGTTTAAGGTAGAGTGCGATGAAAACATTTCGGCGTGCATGTTTGCTTCATCCTTAGCTGTAGTTGCCGTGACGCCGCATTCGTCCGGCAGAGGTGTAAGAGACCTTTTTGTGAAATTATTACTTACTGCCTTTGCTACCGACCAGAAATTTCTGGAGCCACTGGGGCATTGCAAAAGTTTATTCCTGGATCTTTGATTGTGTGATAAGAAAAGATCTAAGATTTCAAATGTTTTTACTTAAGCTTATCTATGAAGGTCAAGGAGTCTGTAGACATATTAAACTTGAAATATCTTCTGAGATTTATTTCCGATTTGTGCCTGGCTAATAATACTAATAGGATAGCTAATCACTCTAAAATGTGCAACTGATCATACTTTTGTGTAGATATAAGTAAGTAAGGGTCCAGCAACTCTAATAAGACGAAAATGCTCTAAGTGATCAAAAATAGATAATTACAATAACCGTAAGCCTTAAAAGACCAATCTGTGTCTGATATACCTTATTATATCTTCTTTTCTTACTTAGTTTTGAACAAAATTTGTCACATGCATCTTTCAGAGTTTTACAGGTTTTTTCGTTTATATCCTCGATATCTTCTTCTTCGTCAACTCTTCCGTCGGTTTTACCATTTGCTCTTTCCTTTAGGCCATTTCTTACTTGTTCTCTATTACCTTGTAGGTCTTGAGCAGAGGTTTTTTTAGAGTTTTCTGCATATCATGCACTTTGCTTTTGTTATTTATAGAAATGTAGTATATTTCCTTGTTGGTAACACCATCTGGATTAGCCCATATCCATTTCCTTTTACCCTTTTTAAAGACTGGCCAAGAAATTGTAGTCCAGAAGAAAATCCAAAAGCCTGATTCCGCTGTTACTCCTGTACAAGTAACCATCAATGAGTTTTGCAATGAGGTCCCCGATAATAAAGATAGAGTGTGTGTAATTTTTTGTATTGCTGTAATTACATATTTATAAAAAGTTTCTACTTCATCATATTACTGATTGTTGGAGAATAAACTTGAACAATTTTAATATTATATCTGGCGGTCAATTTGAACACAAAAAGGTAACTTTGGTTTTAATATCTTCGATTTCATTTACATTTTTTCATGTCTTTTTCTGTGTCAGATATCCATCCGACAAATTTTTTCGTTTCTTTTTCCTTATTTGTTCACAATTATTTTATATTTTTCCTGGCTGATTTTGAAATTATTCCAAAAAATATATGAAATTAGAGAATATCAAAAATTATATTTTTACTATCATTTTTCATATATTTATTCTAAAATCTGGTTTGGCACGAGTTTCCACTATTAAATCAAGAATCCTATAGAGCCTCCTCATATTAAAAGTTCTTAGTTAGTATCAATGCATTCTATTTAGGCATCGAAGTGCATAAACATTAATTTACATTTTTGACTTTTAGGAACCAGGATCCCTTCCATTTACGCCAAAGGGTATACGGTCTCAGTTTCAACATGTTTTCATCGTCGTTAACGCTATAAATCCTTGCACCGAAAATACGCATTATAAAATCGCCGTATCTAGGTCTAAGGATGTGGAAGTGTTTGGGCCTCCCATAAAAGAAGGTGCAGTTTTTCCTAAGGGGAAAGCGTTTGCGGAGTTTCTCTTAGCGAAGGTAAGTGAATAGTGTCGTATCACCCAAATAAAAGTGAAAAACATGAAAATAACTTCACCGAATTTGTAAAATGATCAAATTTTATATTTTATTTGTTGAGTACATGATTGAAACTCTGATGAAAAAATTTAATACTTCTGCTAGTAAGGTTAAGCTCATAGTAAGTTAATACATTGAGGGCGGTAAAGAAAAGCACCTTAGAAGCAAATGTTCTGTTATTTTGTTTTATTCCTAAATTAATTACTATAGCTTGAAAATACTGAAAGAAACTGGGCCTTATGGGGCTTTTGATATATTTGCTCAGGGTTCAGACATTCATGCGTTTGTCACAGGGCCCTAACTTGTAAGTTCGTATAAACTCTGTATCATATTTGCCGAAATCAAGATCGAAAAAAAAAATGGAGAAAAGTCGCCAGTTTCGGCTGTTAGCGACTCTAGTAGCATTGTAATGCCGCATTTAACTATTTTAGGTTGTTAATGCAGAAAACGCCGCACATCGCTCGGAGAAATTCGTTACCATGGCAACTAGAACGAGACAAGAGTACCTTAAAGATTTAGTTTCACATTATTCTACTAATACTCCAGTCGATACTGGTCAGAAATTTTGTAAGTACTATTTCCTAATATATTTACAAAATGTATTAACACGAAATTTGTACTACTGTAGCACTGGGTTACTTTGAACTTTTTTTTATGACTTTGTAGGCTTTGGCCATAGTTTCGTTAGAAATATACATACAAATGTCAGAGACATGTAAATTGCTTTGTTGGAATGCAAGCAATACCCTCATGCTTCAAAACTGGTTATTATTTTATTTCTAAATATATTTTTTTCAACAATTCTGCAAAGTTAGCAGGAAGGTCAGGTTACTTTGCATACCTTTTAAATCCTTGTATTTGTGTACGCTGCAACATCGATCAAAAAAACCCATCCATCCATTTTCGGGTCAAATTTACATAACAATGGATTTAGTACGTCGGAGCAACTTTATGTAAAATAACCTAGCATAGATAGGTAAAGCTTCAGTTAGCTACTAGCTTTCATTCTTCATTCACATAGAAGGTATTTCCTACTTTTGTAAATTTTTGACTGAATGTGATGGAATTTACCAAACAAAAAACCCTTCCTGGGTTTTTAACTTTGTGTTTAAATGAAAACTATGTTGGGGTTGGGAGCCATCGGCAAAATGCACTAAACAGAGTTTTATCCACAATTCCGGAACAGAATTTTTGCACTCGATTTTGCTAGCCATGTTAGCATCATCAGGAAATGATTTAAACTGAGTTTTAATCATTTCCTGATGAAGCTAACATGGTTAGCGAAACGCGCATCGAGTGCGCTTCTGTTTCGGTATTGTGGATAAAACTCTGTTTTAGATATAGATATCTTCTATATTGTTGTGGAGAATTCATGTTTTACCTTACAAATGTTTGGGTTTTCTCTCCACTATCGTTTTGAATTGGTTATATAGAGCCTGTTTTAGATAGTTTAAATGAAAAACTCAATTCAATTCTGAATTCTTCTGCAGTATTCACAATTTTGCCCCCTCAATCAAACAAGTGTATAACACATAACTGATAAACTTGACATACATGAAATGTCCATTATTTACATCAACTGAAGACTGATGTTTATGCCAAAGGTAAATATTTATAAAACTCTAGGAGATCGGACTATTATTTGTTATCCTAGTTGTTTCAAGCACGATGGTACTTCTATAAATTTCCTTACAAGACGGATCTTTTCTGGTTATACTTGTTTTATGTTCGGCACACACAAAAGGAAAATCCTATACCACTCAACCAGTGGTGCGTGTGCGGAGAAGATGATGGACGTTGAACCTAAAGCGCTGTAGACTGTAGTTTCAGGAAAGACGTTGCTCGGAAGTCGATTCCAGAGCGAGGCAGTCCTCCAGACAAAGGAATCCGGCAACAGCGGCGTACTAGGTGTTCATAACTGAATAGTATATTGATGAGTTGCTTGTGTCTGACGGGTGTTTCTGTTTGGCACAACTCTGGGCGAAATCATATGTGCCAGCTCGTTCGAACACCTTCCGTAGTAGTATCGATAGTAAAGAAATAGGTCCGCCACTTTTCTTCGAAGTTCAAGGCTATCAAGGTCTTTAGTCAACTCTGGGTCATCCACAAGCAGACTGCTCTCGTCTGTATGGAATCTAATATCTTGAGCAAGTGTTTGGGTGCCGAGCTCCACACATGGGAACAGTATGTCACCTTACAATATGGATATATTCTGGTTATACTTGTGTTTTATGTTCGGCACACACGAAAGGAAAATCCTATACCACTCAACGAGTGCGTGTGCGGAGAAGATTATGGACGTTGAACATAAAGGGCTGTAGGCTGTAATTTTCAGGAAAGACGTTACTCGGAAGTCCATTCCAGAGCGAGGCAGTCCTCCAGATAAAAGAATCCGCCAACAGCGGCGTATTAGGTGTTCATAACTGAATCGTATATAGATGAGCAGCTTGTGTCTGACGGGTGTTTCTGTTTGGCACAACTCTGGGCAAAATCATAAGTGCCAGCTCGTTCGAACACATTCCGTAGTAGTATCGATAGTAAAGAGATAAGTCCGCCATTTTTCTTCGATGTTCAAGGTTATCAAGGTCTTAAGTCAACTCTGGGTCATCCACAAGACGGACAGCTCTCCTCTGTATGAAATCTAATATCTTGAGCAAGTGTTTGGGTGCCGAGCTCCACACATGGGAATAATATATCAGAGATGGTCTTATCTGGGCCTTATTGAGCAGTAAGAGCTGATGAGGTGTATACAACTTTATTGCTTCATAGAGTGCTCCTAGCTTTTGTGCTACTGCCTTGGCGATTTTGGTGACATGATTAAGCCAAGACATGTTGTTTTCTACGTTGATGCTCAGCAAGCTTATGGATCAGGCCAGAATCAGTATTTGTTCTGTCATTGATAAGTCAGGTCTTGCGGTGTTTGCGTTTTTTTGAGAAGACGGCTGCTTGAGTCTTTTCTGCGTTAAACTTGACATTGTTCTCCTCACCACATTCCACGATCGCGTTCATACCTCCATTGATGGCAGCAATATGATTTTCTCACTCGCGTTGGGAACGAGCAGCGGTCATTGGAGTCCGCGACATGAATGAGGATATAAGAGTACTTGAAACAACATGCCAGGATTGTCTCGAATTTCGATGTAATGAGGTATTTTTCCTGGAAATATCTACCTGCGTAAGTGAAGTGGCAAATTCACCGATTTCTTTCTCTAGGAGTTGTAAATTCAAAGATTTCTCTTTGCATGAATAAATTGAACCATCATTAAAATCATCTTCTCTGCCACTGAAGCTGTCTGATCCCAGATTTAGCAGATCATCACAAGGCAAATGAGCTGTTTCTTCTTCAACATCGATAACGTCATTCTGTTTCTTTCCGACATTTTCCTTTTGTTCCATTAGATGAGCCTGCAACAAAATCTTCTTTCCGCGTGTTATTTTCCACTTCATTGAGATTGACACTTTGACCTGGGGTACCATTAAATTTTATGTTTTGCTGCGTCAAACTCCGAGATCCCATAAGTTTTGCTGACTTCTTTTCCAGAAACACCTAAAAGCTGTCCTCAAGGAATTTCGAGTCGAAGAATTTGTTTATCTTGGAAGCCAACAGAAAGACCAACAGGTTAAACCACTTCTACGCTTGACTCGACTCGATTGCATCCTTTAGCTTTTATAACAAGCTGAAAATATGTGGTTTGTCCAATAACGTCTTGTTTCTTCTCAGGGGAGATTATTTGTACTTTCCTAAGGGTTTTCTTCAGGCAGATTTTAGTGGCTTAAAAAATGCGACGTCAAAAAGTTGAATAATACGAGAACTATTTGGAGATAAACACACTAAACTGACAATATTTTCATTAAAGGATTGAAAAATTATGACGGACATGTGTGATGAGGTGGTTATCTCCAAGTAAGATTTAGATTTGATCTTTTTTCTTCAAAAAATGCAACGTAGGAGAGAAGCACACTCCTCAAACGCCAACCCGATGAATCAACCACTGGCAGTGCGGGTGAACCAAGCTTCTATAGATCCACCTCGACACCAATGATTCCAGATATTGTTTGCTTTATACATCCATAAAGAGCAATTCACCTCCTGTATTACCGGTCATCATAAAAGAAATTATATATTTTGATGTATTGCGAATGGGCACTGGAAACTTCCCTTGACAAGAAATGTTTTAGAGCCAGGGTCTTCTGTAAGGCTAGGTTAGGGGGAACGCCTCCCAAAGTGGTTGAGTAATTTAGCAATATACTATTGATGCTTGAACTTTTTTTATGTTGGCCACAATCGTGTAAACAATTAACAGCAATCTCAACTCATCTGAAGTGTACATTTCACAAATATTTCTGTTTGTTGGTCTTGCAAAGTAACCAAGTGCTACGGTATTGTAATGAGAGTAACACGCAAAGACGTTATTTAATCTTCTCTGTAGAATATTATGTTTAATACACTAATGATTTAACACATTAACTTGTTAGAAGGAAATGTAGATATGTAACATATTTGTTGACATTATTAGAAACATGTTAGTCAACTCTATTTTATTTACTTATTTCCAATTTCGAATTTAAAACTAGTGTGCAAAAATATATATTTACATAAACAAACAAAATTTAAATATAAAGGACACTTTCTGCCAATAGTGCTGTTGATACTCTCTCTCCGAAAAACATCCATTCGAGCTATTTAATGACTAAAAATACTGAGTAGTTGTTCAACCAAAAGACTATATTAACAAAATTACCCTCATAATTTCACATCTTTAGTACAGCCTAGCGAAATACAATTTAGGTTATGTTACAGCGATATTCAGTAGCAAGAAAAAGGACAAAATCCGTCCGCGGTTCATACCGGACTTATGCCAAAGAGGTGCCATTTTATGGCAGGTGCTATTGGATGATAGCGGTCAGGGGCAGCAGATTGAATGTTTCTTGGGTAAGTAGGATAGTGCTTACTTAAAATATTACTATATTTCATTATTTAACCAATAAGATAATAATAATATAAATATAATACCTTTTATGTGAACAACACAAGTATTGAGGTGCTAATTTCAAAGCGCATATATTATTAGTTTCCCAAGTAATTGAAGAGTTTTTCCTGTGAAATTTTTATAGGAGGTCATAGGAAATAGTATACGGTGCAACAAGTGCTGAAAATTGTACTTTTCGCACGAGTGGTACAGTTTGGTGGCACGAGCCATAGGTGAAAGTACGTTTTAACCTCGTAGATGCCGTCTCATTTAAAAACTATTACTCGCAACACTTGTTATGCAATGGACTGTAAGGAGCTCACACAATTGTTCTCCAAAGATGTCAGTTCCTTCTGCATTTATTTCTTTTTTTTTGTGTAGTTATATAAAGGTAGTTTATTAAGTAAGTAGATTTTTGGACACTATTTTTATTTTATTTAACCATGAGTGGGGATTTCCGTTTTGTCTTCGGTCGAGTCAGCACGCGTTTTGTAGCGGCTCCTTTGTCGCCATTTTGGGTGAACACGTGGCTGTCGTTCAGTGACCGTTGTTTCTCCCCGAGGAAGAATCGGGTGTCCTAGCTAGAAGAAATCCTCATTCACGCCGGTATTCAGGCCGGATGTTCCCGTGGGCCCATTTCTGTTTGTGCCTGCAAAGGTCCAGCTCATAGCTACTACTTTACGTGCTCGACACCTTGAAGGGTCAAAAAGATACTAGCAGTGAGCCAACATTCCTTTCAGCACACTCTTTCCACCACCGGGCAACAGCATTTTTCACACACGGAAATACTGCAAGAAGGGGATGAAATAAAACAGTGGACTATGACTGACTTGAGATGCCCTTAGTTAGGCTGTCCGAAACATCTCAAACCAAGTTTTTGGGTGAATGCCGTCCAGCGAAGCCCACACGTAAAAGCCATGAGTCCACATCGATTCCGCTCTCTCGATTCAGGGTGTAATTCTTGAAGAAAATACGATTTTAGTTGTAATTTCAGTATAGTAGTAGCTATTTTCCGAAAATATATATTTCTTCAAATTTTTGAATTCATGACGATATAGTATTATATCTAATAATTCAACGTAAAACGTAAATGATTGTCTAAACGGTTGGCCTTTTGCGACATCATATGTTATTTTACTCCACCCACATGATATCGACGATCCATACCCCGGTTAAATTAAACGAGATTTAAGTAACAGTAGCTTCCACCACAGTAAATGAGCTTAACTTGTCTTATCCTTCTTCCTCTAGGTATTTCTTCAGATTCCTTCGTATTGATAGAAGAACAGACCCGACAAATAGTATTCGTGACGCCTTGCAAGAGTATTTTGGGATGGTCTCCACAAAGTAACAGTTTGCGGATATACCATCATCAAGGGGAGTGCATGACTATCCACATGAGAGACACTCACGGAGATACGGACGAGCTAGTAGAAATAATGAGTAGATTAGAAGCCGTTACAAACGGACTTAAAGCCAAAGAATTCTCAATTAGGTAAATATTTGCATCTGTGTTCCTTAGATAATGTCTATAACCATCCTTATTAATTTCATTATGGTTATGACAGGGATTGTCATATTCGGAGCAATATTGAGCAATTCAGTCTACAATCGGATAAGACAGCCAGTTGGAACAATTTTTTTTTTAAATTCTTAAAGAAAAACATGTTGTTGAAAGGACTGCTTTGGTTTTGTCAGATGGGCAGCTTATGTCTAAACAAAAAATTCCAAATATACTAAAATAAATAATGAAAGAGAAGTTTATCTGTTAATTAGGAAATGCTTAGTTTTCTACTGTTTAGACTCCAGCTTTGATTCCTTCCTTCCTTGGTTATAATTCGCGTTTTCTTTTCGAAAATAGTTAATATCTGGATCGGTTGCCTCTGATTAAGTTGAATTTCCACTCGTAGATTCTTTTCCCTGTAACCTAATTGCAAGAGGTACCATACCTATTTGCGTTCCTTACAATATATCTTAGATACCTTAGTTTATGCTATTTTACAGTGCGCATAGCTTCACAGCTTTTTCCAGAGCCTTTGAAGTACCTCAATCTTGGTAATGTGGTCTTCACATCAGATTTTTAGGATGTGACTAGAACATCACATTTCAAAAGCATCCGTTAGTGTCCAGATATGGGAACGGAAAACCAGTAAAAAAGAGCAATTTTATTTTAATGTTGAGGTAATTAAAGATATTGTTTATTTTAATGAATATAATGAGAGAGCATCCTAAGGAGTAGCAGGCACTACAGCCGTTCATATGGACTGATCCAAATGATCATCAACAGTAGTGCGTGGATGAGTATATTTTACTACTGCTTTGTTGTTGACCGTTATTTCACTAGTCAAAACTTGGTTCTCGATGATGGTGATATATGTTGTGCTACTACCAAGATACCACCATATCATCATCTTCTGCTATTAAGCCTGACCTCGTTGATTCATATACCCTTCACCCATGTCATCGAGAGCTACACAAACTAACGCGTTGATTTATTTTGCCGTGTTGATAATGGTAGTTGTCATCCAAATTTAAGGCATGTTAGCATTAATAACATTGCTCTTCACTGGCATAATCAACTGTGTAATCCGCTATCAGCTTTAATTATCATGTAATTTCATGTTATCACAATCGTTGCTCCTGGCGAATTTCATGATCTTCATCTTCATTTCGTTAGTAGTAAAGTGTTTTTCATAGTTCTCGGAAACAAATAATTTGTAAATTTTCTTTTTATTTTAGTCGTAATATAATGGGTCAGTTGGGTTTCCATGTACAACCCGATGGCATTGTAACCTTAGTAGAAAACCAAGGACAGGCTTGGCAAGCTGGATTGAGGCAAAATTCTAGACTGGTAGAAATATGTAAGGTAAGTTTTAAGTTCGTTATATATAACATTTAAACAATGTAAAACGTTGTCAGTTCATTTACATCAGTAGAATAGAATTGAAGGGAGTTGGCGCTGGTACCCGCCTCTGCCACTGCAACCTATGCAGGTTTATTGCAGCACTTCGAATGATGCTTAGAGGACCTCATCCAGTCTGGTCGTCCTAATCAGACTCCTCAAATAAGGTATTGGCTCTTTCATGTCGTACCTTGGGGGTCCTGGTTTGATCTCTCCTAGCCTAGTGGGCCTGAGCCTGCAGAGAGCCTCACACTCGCACCACATATGTTTTGGAGTTTCCTCCTTCTCCTGACGGAACCTGCAACGGCTATTATCTGCCAGGCCGATCTTTTCCATTTGTCTGTTCTTTCAACAGTACCCCGTCAGCTGACCCACTAATATTCTTACAGACGTGCGTTTATTACAGTTGTTGCTGGCACTCCTGTTCTAGATATGCCCGAATAATATGTCAAAACTGACTGTCATTTGCAAATTTCAGAATAAGTATAGAGAAAAATGTGCATTTAATTTTAAAAAATGGGGCTGTAGAAAAAGTTCTGTGTGCTTTTCGAGCCCAAAGTAAGATTGCCGTTTTCGAAAGATTACTGCGCTCCGTTACGCGTCGCGCAATAACATTCTTTCTCAAGCTGCAATCCGTTACTTTGCGCTCTAAATACACAAATAACTATTTCCGCTTGTTTTACGTAAATTCAGTTTTTACTTCGTTAAGGACCGCACCCATTAAATGCTTCCTTGAGACAGCGAAATAGTGGATGGTATTTGACTACGTCACGGTACGATGCTATTGTTACCGAGTTATACGAGAACGAACTAGCCAGGCCAATTTTAGTTGACTTAGTACCGAAGACTACACCTTTGCCAGCAAATCGCGTTTGGAACTTGAAAATAAGGATCAAAACGTCTCTCAACACCCCTACTCTTAACTAAAAAACTACTCTACTTTAAAAGCGGGACGTCAACACAAAGATCAGATCTTCAGCAGTCGACCTGCAATGAAAATCAAATAAAAAGTATCTCTTACAAGCTAAAAAATGTAATAAATTAACTCAAGCGAAAAGATCAATTTCTCAGTATTCACCGTTGAACAGTAACTTATTTAAGTCTATTATTGTCGATTTTAAAGTAAATAAGTGATAGAAAAGTCAATTAATGCACATTTAAGGCGAAAAATATTACGATTCTCTATTGTAAAGCTTGTTAGTCGCGATTCTCATTAGTCCAATCAGTTACGATACAAGTCTTATAGAATACTAAATGTTTAAGAAGGCAAAGTAATTAATCCCACCAATGTGGTACAATTAAAAAGGCAAATTTGTATATACGCGCAATATTTGGAAAGAGGGGAAGACTAGGTGAAATATGAAATTGCACATTTACATTTACATTTATATTTCAGTGACTGTATAGACTATATTATTCGCTATAATATCTTATTGAAGGTTTGTTTATAAGTTATTTTGTACACTATATAATACTCCTGAGAATCTCATTGAACTGTCACGAACTGTCACGGTTTTTGTACACCATATAACTGCCATGATATCTTACTGAACGGTACATGCCAGTAGGACATTTTAAGGACATGTCACACGAGGCTTGGCTTAAGCTCAGCTTAGTTGAATCTTGACTGGTACTAGAACTATTCCATATTAAATGGATTCCTGTTAAACAAACTTTCATCTCAATAGAAATGCATTTTATATTGGAAAGTTCAACCTTTGATTGGGGTTCACTTGTTCTAAGCTTGAACTAGCTTTGTCAATTGTTGAACAAGTGGTATAATCCCTATAATATCGAAGGAGAATATTATAGTTGTAGCTGTGTTGCTTAGAAATGAGATCGAAGCTGCAGATTCTGCTTAGTGATTCCTTTTAGAAAGCCCTTATAATTAGCGGCCCAATTATGGGCCCTCATTATAATATAGGCTTTTTATAGGGCGGGACCGTTCTGGGACTTATACCTATCGACTTGGAATCGATTTTTTTTTATTTTGTGTCTGTATGTAGGTGTGTGTATGTGATGAAATCCATTACAGGTCGCAATTTTGAAGATAGCGACTTGAAAATTGGGATTGAGAGGTAGAGGTCCACAAACCCTGCAAGCCTATTGATTTTGGTTACGATCGGTTAATATACAGGGTGTGAAAACAGGAAAAGTTACAGTTTTTTGGCATTTTTGTCCGTGTAAACAAGGACCAACTTTTCTTTTTTTGATGTCAAATGAAAGTATTCGGTAAGACACGTATTTTTGTTCCTTTGCTCTTTGGTCTAATTGTTACCGTTTTTGACTTATGAAGGATTTTTGTCAATTATACTACCACAATAATTATCGTAACTATTTTGATTATTTTTCGGGTGCAGATTCGAATCCTATCGCGGAAACATTTTTTTTAATACAAAAATTGTGGATTTTTTCTTCGAATAATTACTTATTATTTAAGATGCCCATATACTATAGGGGTGAATAAAAAAATTAGTTATTCTTGAAAAATTGGTTGTTATGGCAACTAAGAAAAAAAAATTAAATATATATATTTTAGTAATAATTATACGATTTGAAGACTTGATCTTTGGTATCTGGGTATGGGTGATGAAATGTTAACGATTTGTGCTGACTAGAATTGATTACAATGGTAACCGAAAAATAATATAGCTTAAATTCCTTAAGGATTAATATCGGAAAGAATTGTGTTATATACAGGATCGTTTAACTGGTGGAATTTGATATTGAAAAATTGGTTGCTATGAAAACCAAAGCCATAAAAATGGTCATAATTAGGTAAAATTTAGTGACTTGATATTGGATATATGAGTTAAGGTGATGAAATGTTAACGATTTATGTTAACAAGAATTGGTTACCATGGCAACCGATTAATAATACAGCGTAGAGTAAATATGTCATGTTGTATCTATAAACAGCGACCATGTGGTCGTCTTATTCATTGAATATGACGTTGAAATTTTGGTTGCCGTGGTAACCAAAAATCGTAATAAATAGATAATCTTACGTCTAAGGGACTTGATATTTGGTATGTGAGTAAAAGAGAAATAATGTTAATAATTTATGGTAAGATTTGGTTACCGTGGCAACCGATTAATAATATAGTGTTGATATTATAAGGACTAGATAATATCGGAAAATGTCATGTTGTATAAAGGCTAGTTTTAATGATAGAATTAGATGTTGGTACTTAGAATTGTTTATGAAGCCTAATTTAAAAATAAAAAATTGGTTGCTATTATAACCAAAAAAAGTTAAAATCGTCATAATTTGATAATCTTAAAACTTAATATTTGGAATGTGAGTAAAGGAGAAAAAATATTAAAAATTTAAGATTTGGTTACCATGGCAACTGATTAATAATATAGTGTAGACTTCTGAAGGATCAATATCGGAAAATATAGTGTTTTATAAAGGGTTGTCTTACTGATCGAATTTGATGTTAAAAAGTTGGTTGCTATGGTAACCAAAAAAGAGGAAAAATCGTCAAAATTTAGTAAGCGTACGCCTTAGAGATATGATATTTGGTATAGTAGTAAAGGTGATGAGATGTTAACGATTTATGATGACAAGAATTGGTTTTATTAATTTATAAGTGGAGGTGAAAGTATGTTAGCATTTTTTGTTGACAACATGGTTACCATAGCAACCAATTAATAATATGTATATCACTAATAAGAGATATATTATGGTACTTAGGATTGTTTATGAAGCATAATTTGATACTAAAAAATCGGTTGCTATGGTAACCAAGAAAAGTAAAACATCGTCATAATTCGTCAATCATACGACCTAGAGATTTGATATTTGGTATTTAGGTAATAATTAAAAAAAATTAATTGCCGTTGACAAGTCGGTTACCATGGCAACCAATTAGAAAATTATCACGGTAAAATTAGACTAGCGATTGGTAACTCTAATTATAAGGGCTTTCTAATTATAGGCTACGGTACGGATACGAGCGTGGCAAGTGCCTCGCGCCTGCCGCAGGCACGAGTGGCCACGCCGTTTGTTTAAGATATGCATTGGCATTTTTGTTGTAAAGGTGCTGTATTACGAGGAAGAGGAATTATGTTTATCAAAATCAGTTCTATGTTCTGAGTATCATATTTTCTAAATTATACAGTAATGTGATTGATAATAATAATATTAAATGTGTAACTATCATTAAATAATTTCATTAATTCCAGCTTTTTAATTAGAATCATGCTTTTTTTCAGGTTGCTGTAGCCACTTTAACTTATGACCAAATGGTCGATCTCTTGAAGACCTCTCTGACTGTAACTTTGACTGTGATACCTCCCCTAGCAGACGGGTCCCCTAGGAAAGGCTGTACCTTACAAAACTGTAAATATAATGAGGCTCATTATGAAGGTAAATCATTGTGTAAACTCACTATATAAAGACAGCTGTATGATATTGCAGATAATATATATCTTAAAAACGAATATATAAATTTAATATTTTTTAGGTGATTATGATAGTATGACAAATGGAACGGATGAAAATACAAAATCTAGACGAACGCCTCAAATGCAGCAGGCAGTTTCAGGAAACCACCGGCGAGTGTACGAAAGAAGTTTTTCTCCTCCACGAAGCAGCAATAGCTCAGGATACGGTACTGGCAGTAGTAGCAAGTCATTCCATGCTCAGGAAAATAGATACCATACCAATGCTGTGGAGGTAAGACAGATCCCCTATTTTATGTCTGGAGAAATAAGGTTAGGCCGTATCATTTTATTAAATTCTTCTATCGAGTGACTTATTGTTATTTTAGTTGAAGGTTCGGCTTCTTCGTTGCAATAGACTGCCGCTAAACATCACTTATCTGAATTATAATGAAAATGCTACTTTATAATATTGAATTATCAATTTTATGATTTATGAGAGCAACGCACAGCAAGTTATTTAAGGCGGATATAAACCACAAGTGGGTGGATGGGTCCGTCCTATGAAAATTGTATATAAGTTGATTAACTCGAGGGACTATATTGGTGAGCGTTCCTTTGATCTTTCAAGAGCATTTGTGAGTGCTGACATACATTTCCTTTTAGCTGAAATCTCTGGTCTTCCTGTGGATGACAATGACATACTAGAATGCATCTGCCAAGGTCTCAATGCCATCATTTCAAGTGTCACAGTAATAATGATAGCTATTTATAATATTTCTTAATGCATCTATGGATAGAATATTTAAATTGAAAACTATCTAAATATTGTAATAAATCCAGAAGTTACAGTACGACGTCACTCTTTCCCACCAATTCGAGAATGACCAAACCTTACCAACGCCAACGCCTGGTAATACGTATATCACCTTGGGAGTCAAATGCGTTTGATTTTACGGATACAATACCATCTGAGGTGTGAACGCCTCCCAGTTCCTCTGCTCGCGTGAAACGAATTACTCTAAAATCGAAACGTCCACACAAAGATCAGATCTTCAGCATTAGACTGCATATCAGTTATAAGTGGAAAGTTTTCTTCTACCGATCTAAATAATACATTAAAGTAAAAGTTATAAAGTATAATAAACTAAGTCAAGCGTAAATATATATTTCTCAGTATGTTTCAGAGTCGATCTTGGTCGATTTTCTGAACAAAAAGAGATGTGCTCTTTGGCACTGAAATTTACCATAGGGCTAGTTCTAAAGTCATTTTGTAAATAAAACAAAAAGCTTTAGCATTATATGAATATTTTAGGAAGTTACTTTACTTGAAAATAACTAGAAGCTCATAAATACACAAAATATAAACAGTGAATTATTGTACGTAGTCAGTGCTACGATGTGAACAATATCAGTCGAGGCAAATTTCGACCTTGAAAAATATGACATAAATGATACTTACTCTAAAAACTAAAGCATTGCGTAAACAGTTGTAATACTACACTAATATATGGTAATAAACATAACCTTGAAGCTATGTACAGTTAAATGTCTGCTATGAGTTCCTGCGGAACAGCTACTTATCAACTATGTTAGCTGATTTAGCTTGATATGAAATATAATAATATACAAGCAATAATAACAGGATTAATATTACCTTAAAGTCCACCTATAAGCTAATATGTACACTATGAACACCATTGACGAGAAACGTTCAATGTTCAGGAGGTTATCTTCTAACACTGGGGGAAAGTCACTTTGAAAAACACTAGATCTATGGCTAGCTTCTATTTACAATGTAGTTCACTTTCTTGCAAACAAGAATGACTGGGTGGTTTGACTTTGGTATGCAGTTAGTGCATATGGCATGACATAAATGCCTTGTTAATGCGGCTTCTTGGTACACGCATGAATGATTAGTAAATATGCTATACTGGTAGCATAAGCTGAGATCCGCGTAGGGGATACAGCCTTGTAATAACTTGAGTATATTGGCAGACTAGTGCCGTTTAATCCTTATATGAGAATAAGGCATGAGAAGGTATGTAGACTAGTGCAGAGTAATCCTTATATTAGAATAAGGCAAGAGTGTGTGCCAGCCGGCTAGAAACGGGGGTGCGCCTTTTGCGACTTACATGGCTGGGGTACAAGACACGACTACTTACTAGAACGTGGGAACTAGATCAACTTGAAGAAGTTGTTAACGCCCCTTCCGGCGGGCGGCATGATATACATCCTCCGGAAATAGAAAGGGCGAATAATGTAAATACTGAGCAGTTATGTAAACCTTTACGTCAGCGATTGTCTAAATTAACCTTATGAACTTTAACACAAATTCGGTCGAAATACGTTAACTAGTTTTTTATTAAAATCGATTCTTAAAGATCATGAACTTAGGAGCTAACTTGATTACCTCCGTTACGAGACAGTGATTGGTCGACTCGGTCGTCGAGGTATAGCGGGAAGCGCTATGATTGGTCAGATGAGTTTAGGATGCGCGGCCGGCTTCAGATGAGTAAAGGTGGTTACAACAGATGGCGCTAGTAATACTGCCCGGATAAAGCGGGAAGCGCTATGATTGGTCGGAGGCCTTGTAAGGACGCTTAACTTTTAGCTTTCTAGACTGTCTAGCGCAGTGGATAAACGTGGTAAACAAGAGATGGCGTTAGTAGTATCGCCAAGGTTTTAAATTGTTTGGAATGCGAAGACAGTGGCGTGGAATGTTAAACTGTACAAAAATTAAATCGTTAGATTTGAAGACGTGTTAAAAATGGTTTTTGATCACAGTATTGCCAATTAACTAGTAACCCATTTAAATCTATTATAGACCAGTTCCAGTAAAGTCTTCAAATTATATTCAATATTGCTAAAGTGCAGTAGTCGCGATTCTCATTAGTCCAGTCATTTAAGATATAATTCTTATATAATTAAAAGGTTTAGAAGTTGCAATGTGATTAAGCTGACAAAGGTTATACAATTTAAAAGAAAAATTATAAATACGCGTAATGTTTGGGTATGAGTTGTGCGTGAACGTTAATATTTCAGTGATTTTGCATATTATATAAACTACCGTAATATCTCAGTGATTTCGTACCCTATATAATCCGCCATATATCATTAAACTATCTTATATATAAACTGTAATTGTTTCCAAGTTGCACACCTGTAATGTAATTCCCAACTTCATAATTTTTGTACGTAGGTATGTTCAAGGTAGAGATCTTGTATCGATGTATATCGCTAGAAAGGCCATATATTTAATATTTTAATATATCAGGTTTATTGCAATTATCTGAATGCATTTCCTTTTTAGCCATCATTGCAGAATTGCACATTCTCAAAACCACATTTAATTGTCGCCTGCTTAAAGCTTCCTTCTTATCTTACCTTGAAACTGCTCGCAAGGGTATATACAAATTTGACTTATAAAAAGTTGGTGCGACAACCTCATTTTCCAGATATCATTTAGCTTCGTATTAACTTATTACTCATAAAAGCCAGTTTTTACATCAAGAACTATTTAATTTTTTAGGGAAATCTGACTAGCTCTTCGAGTGGACAATCCAACGATGAAAAATGGTACGAAATTCTTCAGGATTTTGAACCTCCACCCATCCCTCTAAAGTCAGGCAGCTCTCGAACTTCTCAGCACACAAATAATACATTTCCAAGTTCACCAAAACGAAATAATCACCACCAGGTAATTAAAATGAATATAATAAATAATTCGCGTATGTTTATGCTTACGAGATTATTGAGGAAAATATGAAAATCGTTTCTAAACGTTGCCTCCTATATTTTAGGCAATTCAGGTAGCACCAACCTCGCATAGCCACTACACAGTGCAGCACAACAAAATCCAGTTCAGTAATAGTTTACCTCTTCAGCATGCGAATTACCAACAACCTTTAAGCGCGGCATTGCATGGTAACACCAGTGATGTGGATCTAACACGCGATATGTATAAAACTGAGAAGAATAATATCTTGAAACAGCACAACGAGAGGTTGAGGCAACAGGAAAACAACGATTATTTACAAGTAAGTATATGGATAATCTGTCTTTAAAACATTAGCTAATGTATAATGTAAAACATTTTATGGTAAAAATTTCAATCAGTCATTGAGAACCATTTGGATACAAGACAAACTGTAGAGCCTGCTAGTTCTCATCCAGTTTTAAAAATGCATGTCTTTTTTGGATAAAGCTTTTCCATGCTATGGATTAAACCTAAGCTAAGAAAGCAAGAATCTTCCCATTCAAAAATCTTATGATCATCAACAGCAAATTTTCGCGACCCCAGTTGTTTGAGACTATTTTATGATAACGAAATTTACATTCACATGTTAAATTATGACAACCGACTAGTAGCCGTTTGACACAGTCGTTGAGGAATTGGTCTAGTGTAAACTGTCTGTCCAATAGACCTGATCCTAATGTTGCCAATATTGGTCCTAATCGTACAAATCAAATGAACTATTTTATTCAAGCCTGTGGTTGACAGAGTGAACCCTGCGCAAAGATGAAACTTGAAATCGCAACCTATAAAGAGGCTGTAGAAAGAAGAGTATAAAATTGTCATGATCACCTTTACTACATAGGTTACCTCAGTAGAAAATTACTTTCTTCATACCTGAAACCTGTAGTAGAGTTTCCAGCCTTACACAATGACATAAGTATGAAATTTGAAATTTAAGCTTGTATTGCTCGTACGTGCCTTGCTTCACCTAACCATGCCGTAAAATTGAGAAAAATTAGATATATTATTATTCTGAATCACTTTGACTTTAAAAACTTTAAGAAACTAACCCATCCATGGTTTGTTTCTCCTGATTTAGAGCTGCCTCAGGCAATTTAAGTACTGAGGTAGGTGAATGAATTTTGAAATGTGGGCGGGAGTTTCCTTGCTACCAGTCTGGGCCCATTGTACTCCCACTCACACACCAATTCAGCACGGTTGTCCAGTCTTCCAGCTTCTTCAGCTTCCGAAATGCACCTCTCTGATCCTAGACAAACAGGACGGTCGTTAAGGACGTGATTCCTTGTCCTTCATGCACCACCTGTAATTCTGATCTTCGATAATCTGCAGTAGGTGCACATATCTGTTCAAGCGTTCAAGTGACAGTGCCCTATGAGCAGCCCTGTCACAAGTCTCATGTCCATTATCTTCATAACCATTGGTTCAGAGTTGTTTAAAGCAATTTAGGTACCGAGCTAGTGATCCCTTGTTTAAGATATGCAATTTTGAAACGTGGGCGGGAGATTCCTTGCTACCAGTCTGGGCCATTGTGTGCCCACTCACACACCACTTCAGCACATTCATCCAGTCTTCCAGCTTCTTCAGCTGGATTTTTCTTATGTCCGCCGGATTCAGCACTATGTTCCCGAAGTTCACCTCTCTGGTCCTAGGAAATAGAGGACAGTCGTTAAGGACATGATTCCTTGTTCTTCAAGCTCCCCCTGTGTTCCGGATCCTCTACAATCTGCAGTAGGTGCAAATATCTGTTCATACTTTCAAGTGACAGTGCCCTATGAGCAGCTCTGTCACAAGTCTCATGTCCATTATCTTCATAACCATTGGTTCAGAGTTGTTTTATCCAATTTACGTACCGAGGCAGTGATCCCTTGTTTAAGATATGCAATTTTGAAACGTGGGCGGGAGATTCCTTGCTACCATTGTGCGCCCACTCACACACCAATTCAGCACGGTCGTCCAGTCTTCCAGCTTCTTCAGTTGGATTTTTCTTATATCCTCCGGATTCAGCACTAAGTTTCCGAAGTGCACTTCTCTGATTCTAGGCAATACAGGACAGTCGTTAAGGACATGATTCCTTGTCCTTCAAGCTCCACCTGTATTCCGGATCTTCTACGATCTGTAGTAGGTGCAAATATCTATTCAAGTGTTCAAGTGACAGTGCCCTATGAGCAACCCGAATGTCCATTATCTTCATAATCATTGATTCAGAGTTGTTTGATATGCAATTTTGAAACGTGGGCGGGAGATTCCTGGCTACCAGTCTGGGCCCATTGTGCGCCCACTCACACACCAATTCATCATGGAGGTCCAGTCTTCCAGCTTCTTCAGTTGGATCTTTCTTATGTCCTTCAGGTTGAGCACTTAGTTTCCGAAGTGCACCTCTCTGATCCTAGGCAACACAGGACGGTCGTTAAGGACATGATTCCTTGTCCTTCAAGCACCACCTGTATTCCGGATTTTCTACAATCTGCAGTAGGTTCAAATATCTGTTCAAGCGTTCAAATGACAGGGCCCTATGTGCAGCCCTGTTACAAGTCTTATGTCCATTATCTTCATAACCATTGGTTCAGAATTGTTTTAAGCAATTTAAGTACCGAGCTAGTGATCCCTTGTTTAAGATATGCAATTTTGAAACGTGGGCGGGAGATTCCTTGCTACCAGTCTGGGCCATTGTGCGCCCACTCACAAACCAATTCAGCATGGTCGTCCAATCTTCCAGCTTCTTCAGCTGGATTTTTCTTATGTCCTCCGGATTCAGCACTAAGTTTCCGAAGTGCACCTCTATGATCCTGCAATAGGTGCAAATATCTGGTCAAGCGTTCAAGTGACTCTATGAGCAGCCCTGTCATGTCGTTTTCCTTATCGTCGTAACCAAGAAGATCCTTACCCTACAAGGCGCTGAGTTGCCCCCAGAGTAGCCCAGCCGAGCCTACCTCATTTCTGAATAAATCCGCCTACTAAATGATCAAAAGATATTTTTGCTTTAAGAAGTGACAATACTCCACATTGAGGTTTTCGAGCTGGAATTAATGATAAACATCTTTCATTTAGCCAACAAAAATAGTGTTTATTTTTTGTATAGAACCACCTTTTATTCCTGATCTATGCGCCACGTTACGCGTAAAGAAGGTGATATGGAATCATTTATAAAAATTACATCCCATCAGTTTAAAAGTCCGCAAATTTCAACTTCAATGACACAGTTTTTCTCCATATAAACCAGCAAAAGCATTATTTTGATATCTCTAAAACCTTCGACTGCATTGGATGCTGATTACGATTGTCAAATCTTGAACAATGTGACCGCAGGAATTCTACCAATACTTCGTGTCCAAAACCCAGATTATGTGTAAACAATGAATTTAAATCAAAATGGAATAATTTGTCATCAACGTGTCGGAAAGAGATGCGTTCTGAGTCTAAAGCGGCAACAAAAATTTTTTATAGGGCAGATGTGTAAATTACGTTGTTTCGGACATTAATTTCATGTACACTTTAATGGGATCAGCTGGTCCATTAACCATCCAAGTTGGGTTAGTTGTTAGTTGCTTCCCTGATTCTTTTTATAACATTTGCACCATAGATGAAACTATTTTTGGCTATTTATTAAGGGGTGAAAAATTCATAATTTTGCGAAGGTGCTGAAATTGTTTCGAAAAAACCTTTCCAAAGGGAAAAAATAATGGGAAACAAATTCAAAAAGCTCTTTCACCTTTCTGGAGCAGTTTAGGTTAGTCGCAAATATGGCCAAGAAAGTGTTTATATTCGAGTAGTGTTCTTCTGGGCTCATTGATGCATCTGATGTTTAAGATATGAATTTTAACCTCAAGAACTTTGCCATTTATCATATCTTTTGGAGCAGCAATTGGTTAGAGTAGTATTCAGTACGTGAAAATAAATCAGTAAAAGTATAATTTAAAACTCAAAGTGTGCAACTAATGCAAGACTCACGACAGTAACCTTTTGCAAATTTCATGTTATTTTCCACCTCAAGAACTATTCAAGAATGTCAAGCAGTGTCGTGAAAAGTCAGAAAAATAATGAATGTTCAAGGCTGCTGCCATACGGAATATATAATCCATAAAAATGATGGTCTGGTGTATTCTTACGTAAATACAGCTAAATATGGCTTTCTCGTGCACAAAACAAAACTGTCGTGCTTAAAAAATCTTTAAATAAAAATAATATTGTAGTTATAATTGTTCATCATAAGGGAAAGCTGCCAATGACCAGATGAAAGAAAATTTTAATAGTTCTGGAATAATATTGCAGACTTAACATTTTAAAATTTAATATTCTAGTAAGGAATATCAAAGTCAAAATATGAAACTTTGTGGTATTACTTGGGACCCGATATAAATAACTCATGGCATAAATTCTTTTAGTCCCCAGTAATAATAGTCCCCAGTAATATTATTGCACACAGCTTATCTTATTCCATTTTTATATTTTAGGTTACAAGGCCACCAAAAGTAGCAGATTACCAAACGTCACATCACGGAGAATATTCCAGAATAAATATAAATAATATGAATGACAACGTCTCCAATGATAGTTCTATTAGTGACAGAATGAATTTAATTGGGAGCGAAGATGAATTATCTACAGGTACTTTATTTGTGATAAGTCAATTACAACTTATCATTTTTGGTAGAAGTGTTCGAAAGTAATTTTAATTATCTTCATTATTCAAAATAATTCAGGTAGTGATTCTTATTCTCCTCATATTCGCCATTCGGTAAAACACGTGAATATGTTGCCACCAACACTAGTTGTTTCTTTTTTACCGTCCTACTGGGCTCAAGAAATATAAAAGGAACATGATCATGTTTTGGGTAATTTAGTAACTATTTATTTAGTTCTTTTTTGCAAAAATGTCTTATATTACTGATTGAATATATTTAATTTCTAATAGTAATGTATATTCGAAACTAATTTGAATTGTCTTCGCACTAGTTCTACATTTATTGTGTACACTATTTCAGGTAGCGGTAACCATTCTCCTCGCACTCGCCATTCAGTTAAACACGTGAACGTTGCCACTAGCACTAGTTATCACCAAAGAAACCAAAGCCCTAGATCGCTCAACGGCGAAGCGAAATTACGACCTGGAGTGACGTCGCGTTCGGCCAATAGGAACAGCGCCAATTTATCTTCAAGCACTCTTCAAGAGGAGCTTTTGAGGCTGATTAATCCCGATAATATTGAGTCTTCCGATCCCATAAAAATAATCAATAAAGATGCCAGTAAAAACCATTCTAGGTAAGTTGGAATAGTGGTGTAAAATAAGTTTTTCTATTCGTCTATATATTTTTCCTTACTGCGTTGTCTCAATAATCTTGTACAATTCTAAGTTGACGAAAGTATTTTGTTTTAAGAGAGCCCCACTCCTTCTGAACATATAGCATAATTTTTATAGTGCCTATATTACGGCTAAATTCATATAAATGTTCTCTTTAAGCAAATGTTCGTATCGACTTAATAATATAAATAGAAAAAATGGTATATTTTTTAAAGCTCAACTATTTTTTAGAGAAAACCTCAATACCGCTTTGTCCGTCCACAAGTCCCAACCGGAAGTAATTCTTACTATGGCCAGACCAGCGACCGTGATATCTAATGCCAGTACCACTTCCAGTCCATTGCCCAGTGAGTTCAGGGTATCCAAAGATGAAACACTACCTTCTCCTAGTAAAAATCAGGTACGATACGTAATTTTTAGTGATGTTGATCTTTACTTTTAACCGCATCGATGAGTCTGCATTGAGGGCAGCAATTATCCACTCAAATTTCAATTCAGAGTGGGTCCATCCTGCGACGCAAGAGCTTTTTTTAAGCACATGCGGAACTACGCGGTTATTTGTTGAAAAAAAAACACTCAGGAAGCTTCTTTTACAATTAATAATGAATAAAATAGTAATGCAAAATAAAAACAAAATATAATGGTGACACGTTATATTAAAATAGTGGCAACTTATAGCATTAAGTGTCCCCGATTTTTTCGGATTGGTAACGTATTATTACAGTTTTAATTCGACTTAAAATTGGCAAATTTCACGCCTCTTTCAAGGGACCACCAAGGTCAGGTCTGCGTCTCTTAAAAAAAACTTATTTAAATGGGTCACATTACAAATACATAACCTCTATAATATTCAGCTTCAAATTAATCGAGCCCGATGATAGCTTGTCCGTAATTCTCTTGGCCGCCATCGTCTACTTTGTCTTTATATGATAATCCTGTTGTGATCTTGCCAGGAAATATAAAAGTGTAGAAGGATTTGGATTTGGATACTACGTTCTTTTCGGGTAATTTTGATACTATTTTTAGAAACATCGGTGTAAAATACTGCCCGTTCCGTTCGATGTTCAATCGGAATATTTACACTTTTATTTTCTGCTTCTTTATCACAGAGATTAATAACGTTAGCAATTATCTCACATGCGGCGTTTCTAATTATTTTCCCCTGTTTGTTCGCCATCACTACTTTAAAATAACAATGTGATGCAAGATATATAATTTAAGGGACAAATATGAAGCGGGTTTCTCGAATAGGTAAGCAAGCCCAATCAAAGTACCAGTGCAATGTTTCGTTTATCATTTAATTGGCGCACATTACACTCGGTTTGCGATGAGCGGCAAATTATTACAGCGTATAGATTTATGTTTGCAGATTATAATATATTGTTCCGCATAGAAATAACAGTAAGACTTCCAAGTTTTCTTCGCTGTCCCGTATTACATATTGTAGAGTTACAAATAGAGATTTTACGTTAAATTTATTTGAAGGGACGGCTTTGATATTTCTGATATACAAACACCTTCTCCGTAGTAGCCTCTATCCTGCCTTTGTTAGTTCCTAATTTGATTTTAAATTAGTGAATGCAAAATTGTTCTGAACTTTTTTTAGAGTTTGGGAAAGTTTTTATATACTTGTCAAAGTTATAGAATTTTGAAGTGAAGAAACTCAAGAGACTTTGAAAATATAATAAGGCGTCCAGTATATGAATATTAAAGTGTGTTATACTGAAATTTTAATTAGTTTTAATTGCAACATTTTAATAAACAAACTTTTTAACTGTTTTTTTTTAAACAAAAAATACACATTTTTTATCTGACCCAAAAAAGTTATTAGCAATCGAAAGTATGCTTAATTTTTTCTTTATGTCCGCGAGGAAAGTAATTCATACCCAATAAATGCTTTTGAATTGTTTGATATGGAAAAGGTATTAAAAATTTATAGATATTAAAAGGTTAGATGATAACTCATGCCAATATATATATACCGAGGTAATCCGCTTGGGGATGCTTTTCAACGTGTTACTGTATGGGACTTTTTCCAAACATTGGCAAGTCATAACTTCGGTACCTTTAAGGGTTTTTTTTTTATCCTGGAACAGTGCACTGAAGGTCTATTTTTAAAATCGAATGGAGCCTATTTATTCAATCAAATTTATGAAGCTAATAGATTGAACTAAATTAGTGGATTGAACCTATTCCCGAAAGAGTTCCTTTTTTGCAAGATATTCAATTTACTATTAAGTATGAATTGATTCTGTAAATATCTAGCTACAACATATACTTTCCTATAGGTTGGATTGCCTTTTCCCGATAACTTTCCCTTACCAGAAGATTCTGACTGGCCGAGCCTGGTGGATACAGCAACAAGGGTTATGATGCAAGTCGGATCTATGCCAGATGAGGAGAACGATCGAAGTCCAAAACATTGGGATGATGAATTAATAGGAATCAATAGGCTCGATCAGCATTTATCCAGTTCATATTCGTGAGTTCGCATTGAAACATTTATACCAATTTTTAACATCCTTTTAAATACTTTGTAACGTACTAAACATGTTTCAATTTAATTGATCAGGGTGCGTCAGCAAATATTGTCACTAAGCACCCAGGAGGTTTCATGTAATTATTAATGGATATAGACTTAATAAATGACTAATATGCACTACAATTTGCTGATCTTCAAAACATAATCAGATTTGCAGCTGAGTTAGGGTCTTTCTTCGTTAAAGTTGTTGGAACTATTTCCTTCTAGACACTGAACGCAGTCAATAAATATATGTCTAATGGTTAAAGAGGCATTTTAATCGGGATTTCCCCTTTAGTAAGTGAACATGTGTGAGGTGGGCTTGACATATGGCTATTCCTATCCATATTATATTATTCTTGGGAGAAATAGGGTGTGCAGTTGCGAGGGTATGAACGGAGAGCAATGCGCTCATTGAGAGCATGGAGAAAAAGTATTCGTCACTTGAGTGGGAGTTAAGAAGGAGTGTTAGTCCTTCTTTTACTACAACTAGTTCAGCTGACAAAAATGATATTATGGGGCGTAAACTAAATTAAATTTACCGTTGCACCAAATCCCTTTTTAGTTTTTGGACCATCTGGGTAGATTAGAGAGACATTATTATTATTATTATTATTATTATTATTATTATTATTATTATTAT
>MU188696.1:47033-59847 GCA_016904865.1 Pissodes strobi
CGCATATTTATACGAAACTAGTTTTAATATGACAACGCGCCAGATTGTGCGTAAACTGAAATATAAACACCAAGAATATTGCTTCCAAATATTGTTATATATTTGTATCACGTAGCTTTAAAATTTTGAAATTTTTATGAATATTTTAAAATTGTAAATATTTACATTTTCAAATATTTACCTCGTAATATTTTATTATTCACATTAATTATTAATAGTACAAAATTTTCTTATTTAGGTATTTATTTTTCAGCATTAGTATTACGTAAAATGTTCGCAAAGTTACCAAATATTTATAATAATTATTAGAATAACCGGTTTGATTTTACAACCAAGACTAATATTTTTAAATCAAAATTCATCAGTCGAAAGTAGTGTACTTATATTAATAAATTCATGATTTATGCAGCATAAAATATTTTAGATTTTTACAAATAAAATAAATACAATTTTACATAAACCATTGATCGTTATGTATTATTAGTTTTAAGATTTTTACATCACTTACTAAATTTGGTTGTAAATACGACTATCGAAAACCGATGCTTTTAAGCTAATAATTAAATAAACTAATCAAATTGTAATAAAATGTCAATGCATCAGCTACGATCATTTTCCTTTAGAAACGTCTGAATATTATTTTATTCAGGCTTTTATCACATTTATTATTTAATTTTAATTAGCTATATAATTAAGACATGTACGTTCGTTGTCCACTTTGATATACCAAATCACCTAGTATTAGACTCGCTACACACTGTTGTTTTTCTCATTCCCTATGAATATGTAATTATTATTATATGAACTTCCATTTATTAGTTTGGCCAAAAGTGCTATTCATCTTCTTAATTGTACATTTCAATAGCCGAAAATAAATCAGTACTTATGTATTTATTGAAATCATAAAAAATTACTCAAATTAGTATTATTTAGAAGGGACAAATAACATGAATATATGGGGATCTCATAAAACATACGAGATGAAAATAAGTTAAATTAAAAAAGGTAGGTCTTAAAGAAAATTGCTAGATTATGATTTATTTATTTCTGAGAAAAAAATTAAAATTTTGAGATTTTTTTTTTAACGATAAATCAAGATAAAATTGACTTCCTTATATACCACCTTTTCTCTTCTACGTGTTGGTGTTAATAAATTTTGAATCTGACATTTCTTCTTCTATGGTCACCATCGATTTAATGTATTTTTTACCACCATCTCTCCAAAGCATTTCTGAGAAAAACTTTATAAATAGTAGATTTAAATATAATATCACTTTCTTCAAGACATATAATAGATCTCGAGTTATATAATTTTTTACTAATTTGTCCTCCTTTATATGTATTAGGGTTACGATATCCCTGTACTGGACATTTTTTAAGGGGCACCCTGTATATTCGATATATATTTTCCTGTCGGCGACTACAATACATCGATATTCCCCGAAAAATATTACAGATGGTTTTCTTGTTTTTGATACATTGGGAACTTAGATGTTGCTAGTTATTTTCTTTTTATATTCCTGATAATGTTTGATTTTGTTTTCGGTGCTAAGTTAAGATACAACACTTTGACTGTTCAGCCCTTACACTTCGTCTGTTTGGTTAATAATTATTAACAATATTTTATTGTTATTATATTTTTAATGTTATATTTGTCTGTGACCTGTTTAGATGCCTTTAAAATGGATCTATTTTATGAAAGTATTAAAAATGTAAATTTTTATAAGAATATATTTGTTGTAAATAAAAATATAACTGACGTTCAGCGTTTTAATTACCCAGCATGTCAGAAAATGTATGACTGGTCACCGCTGCTTTTCAACGAGGTTTTGGTTATGTATTGCTTCCAACGGTTATACTATTTCTATATCCAACAGTCAAAAAATTATTTACACTTAAAGATGGACTAATTTCAAAATCAAAACTAAAAAAATTAATATTTTAAATTTATTTTTAAACATATTCATCGACACAACCATTAACACTTCTGGAAAGGGTTCGAACTTGGGGTGACTGAAATTTGGTCCAGTTCAAGGCAGCAAAATCTTAAGCAGCCACGTTTACTAAGAAAGCCAATACGGCGAGCCGTGACATCATTATGGCAGGATTTACTATTTTTCATCCTCGTCAACAGCAATGTGTCATGGCGTGACCACGTTGCTGGCATCGCAAAATGAGCCTCGCAGAAGCTTGGTGCGCTATTGTGACGATAGCAACTGATTTAGTTAACTTTGTTTCGACCACTGTTTTAAAAATTATTTTTAAATTGTTTCAAAAAATAAACTAAGTTTTGAATTAAATCACCAAGAGAGAGAACGTTCAATTAAAATAATAATTTTATTTTATTAAACAAGATTAAACTGAAATCTAACTTTTAAGAAGTAATGCCAGAACCGCGTCAAAGGATTAATCATTTTTGCCTAATAAAAGTGTACGACAAAAACACCTAACACAAGGTTGATTAAGATAAAATCACTTACCATTGGAATATATTTCAAATTAACGGCATGGTGTTTAATTTCACAAGGTTCGAGATCCGATTTTAAACGCGGATGACTTATACCAATGATTTTTTTCGACTGCATGATATTACGCGACTAGAAAACTAACTTTAAGGAATATCAAAGGCAGATGAACGCTTCAAAAAACAGGTTTCTCCAAACTTTGATCAAAAAAAGAAAACCATTAGCTAGGGGGCGTTTCTAATAAGAAAAATTCCCAGAACAAAGCCAATTGAAACAAAATGCGAAAAATCGTGTTCTCCAATTTTAATTACCGATTGGAATTTAAAAACCAAGTATGAGGTAATTTTAATGATGCAATTAAGTTTGGAATGTAAAAAGCTTGTACCTAATTTTAATAGGACCATTAAAAATTTGGAACACTCTGCGGGATTGGAATTTACAAAACATGTTAAAACGCGAATTGCCGTTTTTCGGCGAAAATTTTAAGTGCTTTTCGTCATCACACGCTGCAGGTGTTTTAATTGCCGCAAGTGTAGAATCCAAGTTTTCTAGGAACAAACAAGTCGAAAAAGTGGGTATAAAAGCAAAAACTTCTCTGAGAAAAAGCAGCCTTAACAAAATCCTCACCTGTAGAACATTATAAACTCCGAATGGTATTCGAGAGAATTTTAATATAAATTTAATTTTTCAAGTCTGTTACTATGTCCAAATGGTCACAGTATTGACCAAACCGTAAATAGTGTTTCAAAGTTCTAGAGACTCGTGGAAATTAAATAAGTAATTAAGGAAATTCATGTCCTCGGCTTGAAAAATAAGGTAAAGAAACGCTGCTTGAAATTCGTCACTCATCGAAGAAGAAGGTGGTCAACAGAAGCGATTAAGGCTACAAAAGCAGGTTCCGGAGTAACGTTAAGTCCTAGACAATAAGTTTAATTTTAAATCATAATGCTTAGGGTGCCTCAGGTGCCTGTATATTTGGTAACATTATCTTATTGTATGGACTCGAGAATTTAATGATTATCCCATTAAAAAAATCAGGGCTAGCGTCACTCTGTAATTTTATTTAGTAGCAAATGTTATTCGAGTATTTTAATATAAATATCCCATTAAAACAATTCAGTGCTAGCGTCACTCTGTATTTTATTTAGTAGAAAATGTAGAATTTGTTTTACCATAATCCACAAATCAATTGAGTTCCATGGAATGTACGATACAAAGTAAATCACTGCGGTTAAGTATTAATGCTAATGAATTTTCTTTTTATTAGGCCGTAATTGATTGACTGGTTAGTTTTTAATTATCATGTTCTCAGATAAGATCTAATCCTCAAGGAAAGTTGATACGAAGTAAGATCACAGCGGTTAAGTAGTAATACCAATGAAATTTTCCTTTTACTGTATCAAAACTGATTGTCGGGCGAACTTTCAATCCTAGGCCATATCAGAAAATACGTGACTAAATTTGAGCCAACCACTAATTAAATAAGAAAATGCGCCCTTTAAGTTGTGTGCTCCCTTAAATACGCAATTTAAAATATTGTTTTATTATTTTAAAACGGAAAGTAATTTGGCCTACGCTCATTTAATAATATTAATTATTATAACTGAGGAAAGAATTGACTACTGGAAAGAGGAATGAAGTTGTTTTAAACTAGGTGGAGAAATATGGGTAGTTGCGCAAGTTGTCTAGGTAAATTATTTTCAGCGAAATAGGGTGTCAACACACTGGTACTGCGAACCTGGTTTCAGAAAATGAACAGAAGTTGAAGAAAAGGCCGAAAATACAGTAAGTAAGTAAATAGGGTGAAATCGGCGTTCATTACAATATTTCGCAGCAAAAACTGCATACACCGCAGCAGCTGCTCTTGTTATACAAAGCGCAAATAAGACCGTGCATAGAATGGTGCGCATCATCTGCGGTGCCGCACCGAATCACACCCTAGAGCTACTGTATTCTATTCAAAGGAGAGTTGCGCGTCTCGTCGGCGATCCGGAGTTGACCCGGAACCTAGATAGCCTGGAACACCGCAGACATGCGGCCGATATATCCCTGTGTTACAGATATTTTCACGGCAGACGCCTGTTAGACAGTCACGACAGATGGCAGTTCATTGTGCAACTGGAAACGCTTAGAACGTCGCTTTATAGGGACTCCTTTGTCTGACGCACTACATCGCTGTGGAACTCACGCCCAAGACATCTGTTTCACCCAAATTTAAACCTACAGCTACAGTTCTTGAATAGAACTGTGTCAGTCAACATCTTCGCACACACATCGCTCATCGAGTGCCATAGGATCTCCCTTTAGTGTGTGTGCCATTGCCATAAAAAGCACTTCTAACAAGGGGCGTGTTCTGACCATGCAGAGTACTACAACGACCAGAGGATTGCAACGAGGACTCTCTAAGTCTAAAGCATCTAGGAGGAATGTAGAAATCCAAGCTTCCAAGAATGCTGAGCGAAATAATGAAATTATTTATAATTTTATCAAAGAAAAAGAGCTGAAAATCCCATCTGCATTTCTCTAGCCTGTTCTATTCTGCAACGTAAATGCTTTAAAAATTTGAGTTCTACAGATTCTAGTCGCTTACTGTATATTTCAAAATGAGGACTCTAAATCAAACAATAATAGCTCTTGCATCACATTCAGACAATCTGGTCAAATCACAGGAGATTCTTATTATGATACCCAACATACGACGGCCTCTATTTATGATTGCATCATAATAATCCGCGTAACGAAGTTTATTATCCAGTGATACTTTCAAATCTTCTATTACATTAACTCTCCGCGGTTTGCTTCCGTCAATGCTATATTCAAAGTCCCATACACTCCTCCTGCGAATGAATCCCAGATAAGAGCATTTGCTACATTCAAGTTAAGGTTACTGTTTAGGCAGCAGTCGGCGAAAATATCCAGGTTATTCTGGAGCAACATGCATTCCTCACCAGATTTCACCGCTCTAAAAAGTGCTTGGAGCTAAAACATGGTCCAATGTCGTTCACTAACAGTTGAAACAACTTGTGACCTAAGCGACTACGTTGGAGACACTCGAGATGACCTCAGTACTGGACGAAAAAAAAGGCAGCCAGTTTAACCTGTAATGTTGTTCCCCATAGATATGAAGACACCCAAGAGTGAAACGGCTGACCCACGCCAGAGTAATTCAGCTTCTCAAGCAATACATTCTGGTCCAGTATTATTAATATTTACAAAATTGAATCATAATGAAATGTATCAGATATATCCAATTTGGTGTCTCGACTATGATTAGATTTGCATGTCTTCAACACGTTTTTCAAAGGTTACTTCTGCTGCTGCTGCTTTACGTGTGGGCTCCGCTGGGCGGCATTCACCCAGAAACTTGGTTTGAGATGTTTCGGACCACACAACTAAGGGCATCTGACCTCAGTCATAGTCCACTGTTCCATTTCATCCCCCTCCTGCAGTATTTGAGTGTGTAAAAAATACCCCTCTGTTGTCCGGAAGTGAAAAAGTGTGCTGCAAGGAATTGTGGCTCAATGGCACTATATTTTTGGCCCTTCAAGGTGTCGAGGACGTGAAGTAGTAGTTATGAGCTGAACCTTTGCAGGCACACACAAAAATGTGGATTTCTTCTGGCTAGGACACCCGATTCTTCCTCGGGTAGAAACAACGGTCACTGAACAATAACCACGTGTTCACTCAAAATGGCGACAGAGGTACCGCTACAAAACGCGTGTTGACTCGACCGAAGACGAAACAGCAGTCATTTTAAGGTTACAAGTAACGTAAAATCGGCATCGCATTAGGCCGTCAACGGGTATGTTCCTTAAGCCAGTCATCTTGGTGACCTATTTGTGACCCAAAAAGTTTCTTCATTATGGTGGCAATTTTCCATCTGGGAATTTTGTAGGGGCGTGACTGATGCTGAGATGTCGGTTTTTCACTTAATATATTTTTGAACCATATGATGTCTTATATTCTATGGTTTCAGAAGTTCATTGCCACATTGATTCATATATGCGACCTCAACCGCATATGGCTACGATCACTTACTGTGTTCAGAGCTATCCTTTTATTTTTTATTATTCTAAAGTTTTTATTCAAAAGCAGGGAATAAATATTTTTCTCTAATGTTAAGTTAAAAAAGATGTATAGATAAGTTCCTATTAGGATTAGTATTCAAACCAAGTAGGAACTAAAACACAGATTGTTTTTTGAGTAAATAAATGAAGGTAACTTTTACACTTAAGCCTATGCCGATAATCTGGTCATCATTATCGATGATCGGGTCATCAGTTGCACGGGAACTCATATACAATGACCACTCTAGCTGGCAGAGCGGTGGTGCCAGAGGAAAGTGTTCATAGTCAACCCAAACAAGACAATTAGAACTCTTTACGAAAAAGCGAGGGCTGGGACAAATTCTCTTGACCATCAACTTGTTCGGCCGGCTTTTTGAGCTATAAAAGGTCAACCATGCATCTTGGGGTCACACTGGAACCAAGATTGACCTGGAAGGAACAAATATCCAGCAGTATTAAAAAGCCGAATATTGCATGTAAAAGAGCTTATGTCACCTAGTATCTACATCCAATGATCCTTTATTAAATTTATTTATACGGCTATGGTACGCCCTACGGGCCATCGTATAGTGGACAGGTCCACGTTTTAGTTAAAGGTCTGCATACAAACCGAATGGTTTCTAAAACAGCTTTATCCAAAATACAGAAACATAATTTTTGCACCCAACGCGCGTTTCGCTAACCATGTTAGCATCATCAGGAGATGGTTAAAACTAAACTTAAAATCTACTTAACTATATTTTATACTGTTTGTTTAATCAAGCGGAACCAAAAAGAACCCATCCTGCAATCCCACTAGTCACGCTCTATCAACCAATACAATTGACTGTACGGAATAGGTTTTCTATCCTTATTTAAACTATTCTTATTCAAAATGTCCATGCTTTCGTATGCATCTAATATTCTCCTATCAAATATATTATGAATTCATTTTAAATTTTTAATTGTTATTCTGGCATTATTATCAAAAGCATGTCGGCGCCTCTTGATTTTTCTGTTCTACCATACTTTAGATAAGCTATGTGTTCTTTGAATCTCGTTTTTTGTTTGCTCAACAAATTTTTGTTTACAATCCACACATCCAATTTCCTAAATTTTACTTCTCTGTCACCTAAAGAACAATAATAGTCTGACCGGATACTTAATGTATCCGGTCAGACTATTATTGTTATTCTGGATGAATGTCTGAAATTCTTAATGAGGGGGGACAACATACTGCCCAACATCAGATCAAGTACACTCCTCAGATTTCGCGTACCAAATAAGGATGCATGGTTGTAGTCGGATCGGGGCATGTGGGTACGAGAACCTCTTATTAGATATCTGAGAAAAGTACATTTACATAATAGGGTCAGTTTCGTATTGGTTCCGGGACACTCCGCCGATCGGCTGGCACAACAGGGTTCTGCAATACGTCCAATTGGAGTCTGAGATTAAAATAAGTATGCTATAGTACGGCCGCTGCCATTCTAAGGAGTGGAGGGGAAGGCCAGTGGTATATGGTAGGGTACTCCAAGGATGAAGCAGGCAGACATCTCCTCCTAGGAGGCACAGTGCCTGGTAAGGTGAGGGCGTTGATGACTTTAATGAACTAGCATCTAGCCTCTGCGGTATAACTATTCGAAATCATGCGCAGTTGCGTTTTATGATCACCAATTTGTGACGTTGCGTTCCTTATCCATATCTCTTCTTTCTTCTTTCTATGCCCTTTTATCTTAAAAAGACAAAAGGTATGGCTTCTGCTCGACAAAGGGCAATTCGCCAACGCACCCCTATTCAGGCGCTTAAGTAGAAGCAGGGTGCATTTTTGGGCGTGTGCATAAGTTACACATTGTTCCAATGTGAAGGGACAATTTGAAGGAACCTCCAGAATGACGAGCTTGTACCCCTGGTGTTTCCCGACTTTACAATAACGTTTAAATTTTACAAAACAATATGATCTGCACGACTGAGATCTTAAGCAAGGATGATTCGCACACTCTAGGTATAACCACTTTCTGTCAGAGACCCTAATCCCTGCAGGAAATACCCCCGATCGCCCTCAGGCCAAGCTACCGCGTACAGAGATAGAATCTGGAGTCCTAGTAGGAATCAACCTCCACTACGCGATCCACCTTTTACCCTTCTTGCAGGCACTACGTTCAAGACTCCCCCCGAAGGATTAGAACGCGTACTCTAAGCAAAAATCTTCCACTACCTCTGCCGAATTCTGTGATCCGTTTCCAACGCGTTCGTCCTTCGACGTAGGACCGGAAGTCTACCCTTATCTACACGGTCCAGCAAATTGCTTTCAAGAGGTCTCGTAGCCTAGTGGTGAGATCCTGCTCTTGTGATACCGGGTGCTTATTCATATCGAACGTACGAGATCGCAACTTTTATAGCGCGACTGTATTATAAATTAGCGCGATTTTAATATTTTGGTTTAGTTTGAGTTAGTTTTTGTTGGTTGCGTCTTCAAAGTGAATGGACGGCCAGGCATGAAGTGTTCAAATATTTGAATACAAAGCGTAACGGGGTATCTAGCTATCATTTATATTATAGTCACCTTATGGCAAGGCGCGACCCTGTATGCTAGATATGAATATGCGGCCCGGGTTGGATTCCCGTTGATGGTAAGAGATGTTTTTTATTTTTTAAGGTTATGTTTGTTTCTTTTTGTAAATTTAGCTTATTTGGGTTAGTGTTGTCTGGTTGCACACCGAAGCGAGAGAAGCAAGTGGAGGGCTATGCGTGAAGTTAACAGTACTCCTTTAAATTCTCGCCCTCTCTTGACACGTCACAAACAGCCGATCATAAAACGCAACTGCACATGATTGCGAATACTTGTACCGCAAGGGCAAGAGATAAGTCCTTAATGATGAGGGGCATGGGGCTCATGACAGAGCTTTTTACAGGGAACTGTCGCTTGAACAGACATTTTTACTTGCTGCGCATAGTAGAAAATTCAGAATGCGGATGTTGCTTGGAGGACTGGGAATCATCCGCTTATATCCTTCCCGACTATCCAGCATTCTATAGGGAAAGAGAGGTGCACTTCCGAAGATGCGTGCTCAATTCAGACAACATAACATGCTTTCGTTAGGCAGACATGACTACCGCCAGGCTAAATTGGTCATGGTAGAGAATGGGCCCAGAGAGGTGGTCTACGTGCAAGGGATTTCTCACCTGCGTTGTTAAATTCAATCATTTATGAGTAAATAAACATTTTTTTTTTTTGGAAATCATTGCCTTGGATCAATAATTTCAACGCAATCTATTTTTGCGGTTAAAACCCGGAACCCGGGGAAACTGATCTAAGCCCTGAAAGTTCGGGTCAAACTTAGCAGGTCGACAGTACTGCATTCTCCTCTCAGCCCGTGAATTAATTATCATTTCTCGAAGGATTTTGATTCATGTTTTCTCCTGCTTTTCTTAATAAATAGAAATTGTGTCATTGTGTGCCCCTATATAATGAGTATGCATGAATTTTATGATATAAATAATTAGTATCATCACTTTAAATTGAGTCATCGTTTTTCACTCATATAAATTGTATTCATACGTTAATGGGTTCTGTCTAAGTTTAGTTAAAAATTGGTGTCACATTCCTGCGCCAAAAAATATCAGAAGTAAATTTATTTTTTTAATAAAATTTTTTCCAGCAGAAATTTGATCTAGTAAATTGGGTTGGTCATTACTATTTTGCATGTACGAGTAATTTATGTTTTTAAGTTGCTCAACGCACTTGACTTCTTGAGCATTATTCCCTTATACTTACTAATTTTTCTTGAACCCATTACCCTTATTGTTGCAATTTAATGTCTACCTATAGCGATAAACCCACGATCAAACTCGGTTTTTTTTGTTGACAGATTTTGTAGTTTTGTTTTTATCAAACATAATAATTAAATACAACATAACAGATTCTAAAACCGTCAAAAATGCATGTAAATAAAACCATTAAACAATTTCGTTCAGATGAAAACCAATGTCAATATTTGTTTTATTATTCCTATCAGGAGTCACCTATGCACAGCTTTGGGTCAGCAAGTACATACCTACTTAATTAAAACAAATTATCATCAACTGTGCATTCTGTAGTGTTTCGTGGTAGAGACATGGTATTAGTCAATTATTAGTCATTTAGGTGTGTGTCGAGTTTTTTTTATTTATTTAAACAAATGGAATAATTTTACGATATCGATTTTACTATAATCTAAAAGAAAACCGCGATGTTGTAATATCTAAAAATAAGTTTTCATTGAACCAACAAGTTGTAGTGTTGTGTGCGATTTTATTTTTAAATTACTATAACGAAGCCAAACTTAATAAAATATTCGGAATGTCGAACTAAATCGACTAAAAGCATTACAGAGTTTCAGTGGAAATGCCTACAGTACACGATACAAAAGCTAAAAGTAAACGAGGATGGTGCATTTGCTGTTGTTTTCCAAAAAAGGAAAAACGTCTACACGAAGATGGGCAAAATCAAGTGGAATGCACGGCCAAAAAGGTAAGTTATTAATTGCTATATATATGCCTACACTACATACCTATTTATAAACATTAATGTATATTTGTTTAAATTAACATAGAGTGTAGGTGGTGTGTCAAAGTCAATATGAATTGTTTGCATTCGCTCGCTTCTACCTACCTGGGTAACGAGCTTTTAATTCCTTTCGAATGTTAGATCAGTAAAGTAGAATATCACTGTCCTTTTCTACTACATTGTTACAGTTTGTAGAAATAATGAGAGTTATTTAGTGTAGAGAGCCTTGACAAACATAAACAATTTAATTAGTTGAGTGCATTTGTAGGATACTTTAAGAGAATGCCTTCATTTTTATTAAAGCTAATATTAAATCATTAATTAAGCTCCTTATTACGACAGAAGCGGATATGAAAATTCTCAGGTGTCAATATTTATTTATTTATTTAGCACTATACAAGAACAACACCAATATCATTACTAGGACATGTTAACAATATTGCAATGCATTTATTTGACTATTAATAATATCTAAATAAAAATAATACTCAAAGCTTAAACTATTACGCATATCTAAACGCATTAACAAACACTATCATTAAATAATCGTTGTTAAGGGAGCCCATTTTATGTACTGCTGATATAACGAAAACGCTGGTCTTAGGTGTGGATACAAAGATAAGCCGGCTGCTTCTAAAATGAACGCCTATCACATAATTTTGCTTACCTACTGTATTAGTGACCTTTTCTTCAATTCCCGTTCATTTTCTTTTAAAACCAGGTTCGTAGTACCAGTGTCTTGACACCCTATTGCTATGAAAATATTTTATCTAGACGTCATGGTATGGTATGGTAGGTAGAGGGGTCGCTCGGCAAGATTTGCCCTCCAACACGTCTTTTGCGTATACCTTTCTATTTTACACGAAAATTCCTATTTCCTTCGAAAACCTCAAAATATTTCGAGGGTTGAGCTTTTGTGGATCTCCCGGTACCACATGGCCATTTTCAAGATGCCTCAACCTTTAGCGAGTCATTGCCTAACATTCGCATAGTAAGTGCTCTGACGTTTCAGTTTGGCAGAATCTGCATTGGTCGTCAGTGGTTTTCCCCATTTTCTTAAGGTGGTACCTCCAGAGGCGATGTCCAGTGAGAAGGTCTATGACCAATTTTATCTAATTTTTTTTATAGCCTGTCTCTGCCCAGATGCATTGTCCCAATGTGTCTCTTTCCGCCTTTTTCCCCAATTTCTGAGTTCATTCATTACGTGTCCTCTAGTGATGCCACAGAATGGTTCAGGCCCGCAAAAGGCAGTCTGTGAATCATTCCGTGCGAGCTGGTCAGCGGCTTCGTTGCCTTTCACACTCTCGTACCATGGTACCCACATAATTAATCTGCAGCCATCCGACAATCCCACACTAGTTGGTACTTGATTATGCTAGATGGATGCTAGCGCATTTAAGGCTGCTTGACTATCTCATAGGTTATAGATCTTTGTACCTCTTAGGCATTTTGGCACATTCATTCATATTGATAGCATTTAGTTTCATTTGAAAGATTGTGGGAGTGTTTCCTAAAGGTGCAGATATTCGACACTTAGGATCTCACTCCTTCTTTCATCTTTGATCCATCTGTATATCAGTCAAGTGATCCCGTCTCTAGTTGCTTTTGCCTTTCCCCTGTAGTATTTCGGTCTTCAATTACCACTTTAATGGAGCGATCAAAATGGAGTTTTGTTTCAATTGTATCGGTTGGTTTGGTCTGGATGTCTTTCAGAAGTTTATGGTGACCAGTCAGGTTTCTTGACTTCAATTTTT
>JAEQML010046652.1:0-59841 GCA_016904865.1 Pissodes strobi
TAGTAGATGGCTCTAGTTTTATTTTAAAAGTATTTTTCTTTGGCAAAACCGATGGTAGAACATCGCTACCGCTACCATTACTATTTGCTTGAGAGGGTTCTTTCTTTGATATTTTCTCTTCGGCTTCTTTTTTATGGTAATTTTCTCTTTGGACTTTTTCTTTAACTCATACTTTTGTTTCTTAGTTACCTCCCTTCTTTTCTGAACTTCTTCTTTCATATTTTTTAACTTGGCTCTTAATTTGTTTAGTTGGTCGTCATCCAATATGTCCTAAGAGTTATAGAAAATCACCATTTGAATCATTACCATTACCCCAAGCAGAAAAATCTTCCAAAGCGACGCGACGGTAGTGATGGAGACAGTAATGACAGTTCAACATGTTATTTCGCGCCAATTAAATTGCGGTTATGTTCTGACATTTATACGGGTCACAAGAGTAATTTGGACTATTTTTACTATTTTATGCAGATTAGTAAAGCACTTTATTCCCACTAAACCTTACTTAAGGAATGGGGACGGTAATTACAAAATGTAAAAAATCACGGTTTTCATACCTTTTTAGATGCTCATATAAGCACTGATTTGAGAGGTATTTAATAGCTTTTTGTAATTTATTGTACTGGAGAAATAAAAAAATATTTTGAAAAAAATATACCTAAATTGGAAATGAATAACGGTATGTGCCTTATGTATATATGCTAAGTATTTTCTCCTACAATACAAATACATTCATATACATATTGGTGCAGGTCACAGTGCTTTTATCAAAGAAACCCGAGCATTGGACGCCGGACACTTCCAGGATAGCGCACGGTCAATAATCACAAGCCGCGCTTTGTCACAGGCAATTCCGAGGGTCGTGAAAAGCGGCCAAGAGTGTCTCGTGCCTTTCGTCATTTTTAAATTTGACTCTTGTTATTTGCTCCGTTTTGGGCTCGTCCTGAAATTCCGAACTTTTCTACGATTCAGTGCTTCATGTATGAATAGAGTATCTAATTACAAAAAGTAATGGAAAGTAATATTGGTTTACTAGAGAAATTGAATATAGGTATAGTTACCTTAGATGTTGGTATCGAAAAATTGTGTCTATTAATACCTCTTGTCTGAAACGTTAAAACCCTAACAAGAAGATGTAACTTGCTGAATCTTGAAAAAGAACCTCAAATCCATTCCAATGATTGTTCATTGAAATTACACTACTAGACAAAAAATGGACAAACAAAAATCAAGTCAATCTTAATAAACGTTTTAAATTTTGTATCCGTTTTGATATATTTTTGTTCTCAAGTTGTAGGCGCTTTTATCATGATTTTTATCTAATCTTGATTTTGCAAAAAGCTTTAATGGATTTGGCATTATACAGCGTAGAACCAAAGTTGCATTATGTTCTAAGTTTCTGAACACTGTCGAAGAACTTAACGTCGAAATGATGGGTCTATATTTCACATTTCTAAGCTTCATCATTTCTTAAAATTTTCTTTTTTATTGATATCAATATATTTATTTTTAAAGTGAACTATGCTTCATAGTCTGTCATAAGCTAAGAAAACACACAACAGTAAAAAAGTGTGAAATTTTAAAAGAAGAAAAATGAAACACACAAGTCTAAAGCCAACAACAATAAACATAAATCATATCACCAAAGATATCATATTAATCTGTCATTGAAGCATTCTACAATATTGTAGTAAGTCTTATTTTTGAAAGCATTGGAAACCGATGTCCTGAACAATTGGAAACTTTTAATATTTCTATAAAGCAAAGGTAGGCGATTATAAATTTTGAAACTCTCATAAATTAATGAATTCTTTGTTAAGGACGATTTAGGGACTGACAGGGGAATGTGTTCAGACTGACCCGTTTCGTAAGGCGCAGGCCTGTTAGACACAGAACGTTTTTTATAAATTAAACATACAGAAAAAATGCCCCCAAAGTTAAAATGTGTGATCAAAGATGAAAGTCTGCAACTCTGCAATGATCCGTGGATCTTGTCCTGGTCAGGCACCTAGCCGCTCTCTTCTGAAGAACGAAAATTGAATTAAACAGCTGCTGGCCGCATAAGCAACAAACAAACCTTGCTGAGGAGACGTCCAAGTCACTGGATTGGATACTGCTGGCAGCAGATGCTAATTTTGAATTTAAAGCGCAAATATGATCATGACGCTAAATTGCAGATGCTTAGGGGAGAACCACGAACACTATGCAAGATGCAATCAGTCGTTTTAGCCAGACCGGTGAGTACGCACGACCTCCAGGATCAGGAAGACCACGAGCCACAAACCAACGAGATGATCATTTTGTTACTTTAACTACTGTACGGGAACGGGTAGTATTATCTGCTGTTAATAGTTGTCAACTTGAAAATTTACGTGGGCGTCTGGACGAACCGTTCGTCGTAGATTACATCAACTGAGATTGATGTCAAGAAGACCAGCTGCTTGTCCAGTTTTACTTGCAACCCATCGTGCCCAACGATTAAATTTTGCCTGTGAACATAGAAACTGGAATGACGAAGATTAGGGATGTGTCTTCTATGCGTTCACCGGAAAGACGCGAGAGTGTAGAGAAGAAGAAGAAAACCTTTTTCTGAATGTTGCCTAACTCGAAGAACACCTTTTGCAGGCGATAGTTTTATGGTGTGGGCTGGAATTTCATTACATGCCTCCATGCTCGTACCTACCTGGCTTTAATTGAAAATATCGCTTTAACTGCTAATCGCTATATCGTGTTTAGCGGACCACGTCGTTCCTTTCGCTTTATTTGTTGATAAAATTTTTTGTTTAATGCGCGATAATGCCAGGCCTCATGTCGCAAGAGTTGTCAACGGTTATCTAGATGAAATGGACATTCAACGATTAGACTGGCCTCCACGTAATCCTGATCTCAACCCGAATGAGAATGGGCGGGATATGTTTGGCGGGCCAATTCGCAACAGATTACCTGAAACCATTTCGGATCTTCGATTCCCTCTTCTTAAAGAGTGCGAAAAGAGTCCTTATTACCATGTCGCATGTCAGCAGTTATAAGAGCACGATGAGATAATGCACGATATTAGTCTTGCTTTTTGAAGTTGTAGTATAACATACCCGGGTCCATTCAACATAGTTGAATGAGATAAGTTGTGCTCTGTTTTTATTTTGCCAATGACCGTCAAAATAGGTTAAAAAGAAAACCAATACCTACGTTGTGTTATTTTATATCTTGCACAATTTTACTTACTCAGGATGCGTGACTGTAACAAAATTAGGGAAATTTGAGGGAAAGGTGCTTCATGTAAATTAAAACACAGATTCCTAATACACCTAATTTATTAGAGAAAACGTGCCAAATTATTTGAGAAAAACGTGCCGGACTCAGCCTGGAATTCACGACAGGAAATAGTACGGCAGAGAAACCCTCGATCTAAATTCCTAAACCGAATTATGCTGTATAACCTTTATTAGTATAATAAATAATTAAATTACTGTCTCCCGTGCCACAATTCGTAGTTTCGGTTAGTTTGGGTTGTATGTAACCATACATTTAAAACTGAAGAGGTTGTTGTTAGTTAGCCAGATGCCGCTGGCAAGTACTGAGGTCCTGGATTACGGAGGCTACTCAGCTATTTAGTTGCAATTTGGGCCAATATCTCTAGAATGATCATTTCATTTATATAGGATATTCACCTGTTAGGGTAGGAAATGGTTAGTAGATTTATTTCTTGCGTACACTCTCAGTCACACTAAAATTAAAATCCTCGCACGAAAAGACAGCAAATAATACACATTCGTTTTCATTTAAAGTAGTGTTGTTCACAGCATAAAACGATTTCATTTTTTTTTGCCGATATCTCTGCAACGGAGCCTCTGATCCTCTCAGATGCATATTCATATCGAGTGTACAGGATCGCACCTTGTTATAAGGCGACTATAATATAAATGTTAGCTAGAATACCCCCGTTACGTTTTATCTTAAATTATTTAAACACTGCATGCATGGCCCTCCGCTCGCTTCGCTCCCTACGGGGGCTCAACGAACAGGAACTAACCAAAACTAACCCAAAATATGAAGAGCTTGCACATTTACATTACAGTCGCGCTATAACATTTGCGATCTCGTACGTTCGATACGAATAAGCCCCCCGGATACCCAAAATTTTTCGAAAAGATGGGAAAAATTTTAAAAAATGTAAAAAAAATTTCCGAAAGTTAATAAAAGTATTATAAAACGAAATAAAAAAGTTAGAGAAACGTGGTTTTCGGCGAAAAAAAGGCGAAGGAGTTGAGCTACGAGGTCGGGGATGGCAAAAATAGAAAGAAAAAAAAGGTTTTACGAAAAAATATTAAAAAAACTGTCGAAACCGGGGGCAAAATTTGAGGAAAAACAGCTTAAAAAAATAAAAACTCAATTCCTAATATCTCTTTCAGAACTTTCACTTCAGTTGTGTGCTTATAAAGGTGAGGCACATATTTTTTTTATTTATTTGTTTTCTGTAATAGTTTTCATTTTTGTGTTATCACTGTAAATTGTATAGTTCCCTTTAAAAATATGTGTTTACTTAAAAAATAAAAATATTGATATCAATAAAAAAAAAGAAATGTTAAGAAATGACAAGGCTTAAATGTCATACGTATACCAATCGTTTTGTCGCTAGATTCTTCCACAGTGTGTTCAGAAATTTAGGGCAAAATGAAACTTGGTAAAATCATAGTCAGATAACAATCATGATAAGCCTACAACTTGAGAACAAATTTTGAAAATCGATGCAAAACTTAAAGGTTTTTTTTTAAGTCACAGTCAGTAATGTATTAAGTGAGCGACTTTCATACAATATCCTATAATAGAAAACATTGCGTGCACAAAATGTAATTTTAGAGAATGGGGAATGCGTAGACTATTCGTTCTTTTAGTATAATTTTAAAGATAAACTAATAATTTTGACTTTGCCGCGGCCATGGTAATGGTACACTGGTCGGGTGTTCCTTTATTAAAGGAACTAAAGTGAAAATCAATCATAGTATTTAATGGCTTCTGTTGGCAAAACTAATAATAGTTTTCCACAGGATCGTTTTGCAACTTCTTTTTAGTCCAAAGTATAAGTGGCGATACTTGGATCCCGTGGTGGGTGGTGGTAATCTTAACTGGATTAATGTTTTGTCACTAGAGCTACCATCTGAAGCTAATTTATCTACTTACCATATACAGGGTGTTATTTAAGTATGGGGCTAAACTTCAGGAGGTAACTCTTTGAGTGATTTTAAGACAAAAAGTTTATATAAACGCAGGTCCGAAAATGCTTCCAAGATACAGGAAGTAGGAAGTCAAACTTTAGAAAAAAATCGTTTTTCTTGTGAAAATCTTAATAATCTTTGGGTCGATTTTGTTAAAATTTGGCAGTAGTATTTACTGTAGCAAGGGGCTAATTTAACCCTAATTAGATTAATTATTATTAAGTCCAGTAGTGTCCCGTATGTCAATCCTCTGGATATTTTTGATAAAAAAATGTAAGCCACTCACTTTAAAAAAAAATCTATATTTTTTTTATAATGTAACAACTAAAAATACAACTTTGCTATCCATTGTATTATCTTCTTATCTTGCTTAGCTTTTAAGAAAGAAAATTAAAATTACTCTTTGTGTATTGTCTAAGGCCTAGGGACATGTAATAGTGGTTTTTATTTTTTTTTCCTAAAAAGTAAGTAAGATACGAAAATAATTCCAGGGACAAAAAAGTTATATTTTTAGTTCCTTAGTCCGAAATAAACACCAAATTTAGAAAGAAGTCAGTGGAGTATAATACTACCGTTTTTTTCTTAAACTTGAACACCCTGTATTTTGGAAACAATGCATTTCCGAACCTATGTCTATGAACTTTTCGTCTTAAAAGCACTCAAAGAGTCACCTCCTGAAGTTTGGCCACGTACTTAAATAACACCCTGTATATGCATGCAACCTGAATTATTGTGATGTATATTTTACAGATGTATTTAAAATTTTATTTTATATATATTATATATCCAGCTTTTTCACTTACTGCACCCGGGAAGATTGCTCTGGAATTCCAGGAATAGTCAAAGATGAGACGCATAACAGAAGTCAAATTTAAAAATGACGAAAGAAGCCGGACTGGACTGACCGGCTTTTATGGCCCTCGAACCGTTGTTAAATTTTCAAGGGAGCTTGCTGTATGTGTATTTTCCATAGTCGCATTTCAAAAAATTTTAATGATATTTATTAACCCCAAAAGGGTTTTTGTAATCTGAAATCTGAAAGCAACTATACAAAAAGACCACCGATCTAAATCCGTTTTCAAGTTATAGCCATTTTAAATCGCCCTGAAATACGTATTTATATTTCGAAAAAATATCAAACGGTTACGGCATATATTAATTAATTCATTATAGTTTCTAACAGTTCCGACGTATTTTTATGTCCATTAGTTTAAAAGTGGTAAAACACCGTTAGAATTAATTGCCGTTATTATATACCCAAAGCATTTATTGTAAATAACACACTTGACTTTACAACGTTGTCGTATTGGTAATAAACATTTTGCCATTGCAGGAAAACACATAAAAGCAATCCAGATATAAGTAATAATTTATTTTGGTTCCTCTTATAGTTGATGAAACGCATAAACCTTTAAAAGACAATTATTTTTTAGTTGGGTGCATTTAGCCTTCTACAGGAAATCGTCGTAAAAATTAGTTGAGTGATGTGTATCGCTATCGCATCGACGATCTTTAATGGAATAAAGGTTTATTTAGGTTAGGCCTTGTCATGAGGTTCACGCTTATGGCGGGCTTTTTATTTATTTTTTATAGACCAGGACTATTATGAGCTACCACATGTAAAAAATCCCTTACCTTTAATACGTTTCATTTTAATCTATAACTTAGGAGCTGCAATGCAAATGCATACGGGCACAAAACCTAGGGGGGCTCGACAATAGGCCGTTCCAATATGACACACGCAAATGATCAACCTAAATTAAAACACATTTTGAGGAGTTAGCGTTTGTTAACCGCTTTGACACACCAGCCTCTTTCAGGATAAGTAATTAATTTTATTTAACAATTACAGCAAATTGAAAAATATTTGATAGTGTTCATGATTTTACGATAATGTTTGGATTTTTGAGATCTAAATATTCTTTTAATTATGAAAGAGGGTGAAATGCATTAGGTAGCATTGACAAAAATGTCTGGATGAAGGTTGGGGGTAGAAGTGGTTTTGCATAATATGGGGCCTGTGGCAAAAGATCGGAAGACTAACGACTATACTCGACGCGCCGAACAGATTCACTAATCGCGGAAATAATTCGTCTCATTTTATGATTGAATCGAACCATTGTTTTATTTTTTTCTTGTCCATAATACAACAAATACAAATAGAATGTCTTATCAAAGTCCCTATGTTTGGAATCATAAAATAAGACGAGTTATTGAATTATTGTTTCCGTGATTAGTGAATCTGTTCGGCGCGTCGAGTATAGATAAAGAATTAAATAAGAGTCCGTGACATAGTCACATGAGTATGCATTTGAAAATAGAGCTGGCAAATTGTTACCAGAAACACAACAATATCTAGGGAAGAGAGGAAAAGCAATAAAGATGATAGGATTGCATTAAATAAACATAAAATACTTTGAAGGAAATAGGAGATATGTACTTATATTCAGAAGCTGTTGAGGTAACAAATAGTTAAGGGGCTTCATGTGCATAGTTATCCATTGTAAAAAAAAATAAAATGCTGCGATGCCCTTACAAGTTATTCGATAGAAACTTAAGGCAAAAAATGAATCCTTTATAGAACCTCAGAACAATTTTTATTTAACTAAACGACAGCGGCTATAAAAAATGGACTGCATTTATAGAGTCATTCCTTCTGTATTGAACAGTCGACACTGCATGTTTTTATCACATTTGGTTAATTTTCGATTCGCTTTTATCCGATTGTCTATAAAAATGATGGTTTTCTAAATATCGAAATTTTTCTTTAACGCGAATTTGAGCGACTGTCAAAATTTTGAAACGCCCTATAATCTTGTCAATATGTAACCGTTTATAGAGTCATTTCTTCTCTATTGAACAATCAATTACTTTTCTATTGTACTTGGTTAATTTGTTATTCGCGATTACCCGAAATGATATAGTTTTGTAAATGTGGCCATTTTTTTAAATACGGATTTGAACAACTGTAAAAAATTGGAAACCCACTATGATTATCTAAAATTTCTGCATTTATAGAGTCATTCAAGCTAAATTCAAAATATCCAAAGTATTACTCGTCTTTTAATGTTACTGTTGCCGAGAGTAAGTTACAGGCGGCTCTGACTCCCACCATATGGCCAAGTGGAGTTAGAGTGAATCGGATTTTTCACCCAAGAACTCTCAAAAGAACTCAAATATAGGCGTTGGAACTGTATCATCTCGCGACATAATTCTTTTAAACGTTCAAGGATTCTCCACCGAAAACTCTTGACATAACCTATGGACATTGCGGTATAAATTTTATATGTATGACCGAGACCTGGGCTAAGCCATCAAATGTGGCGATTCCAGGATTCACGCTGCGGACTAATTTTTGTCGAACCACTTTTAACAGAGGTGGTGTTGCATTGTGGGCTAGAAATGAAGCTAAGTGTAGTGTTCTCGATTTGAAAGAGTATTGTGAAGAAAAACACTTTGAAGTTTGCGGCGTTAAGTGGCTCTACGAGACAAAAAATATATATTTTGCTGTTTTTATATATTTGCATGTGGCGATTTTTCTCTATTTGAACAAAGCTTAGAAACTTTATTGGATAAGTTTTACAGACCTAATTCTGAGGTAATCCTGATGGGTGACTTTAACTCTCACAGCTTGACTTCTGCTTATGAAAAGGAGTTAAATGAACTAATGTTGCGTTTTAACCTCCAAAATAGAGTGAATATACCAACACGAGTTTGCTCCACTGCCTCTACAACATTGGACCTAATTTATACAAATTTATCTAATTGTTCGGAGGCAGTCGCAGATAATAATCTCTCCCAGACCACGAGACTTTTTAACTTAGAATGGTTGAAAACAACATCAAATAAAAGTAATGTAATTAGAAGTATCTGTAGGATCTACAGCTCTGTAAATGTAGATAGTTTTAATTCGACTCTGAAAAGTGAGGATTGGTCTGATGTTTATAGTATTGCGGACTCTGAACAAAAGTTCAACACCTTTTATAATAAATTTTTAGAGTATTTTAATATGTTTTTTCCAAGTAAGTTAAGATATTTCGATAGAAACAAAAAATCATGGGTAACACAAGAAGTTAAACAATCTAGTCAAAATCTCAAAAATTTGCATTATATTAGTCGCGGTATACCTGGGATGGACGCCTTATACAAATCAGCGCGCGGTGAGCTAAAAAATTGTTGGAAAAATGGAAAAAATCATTCATTCTACCAAGAAAAAATTTCTAATTCGGACAACTCCTCAGGGGCTGCTGGGTCAGTAATAACAGAGCTTACGAGGGGAACTAGTAATGAGCGCTCAGATTTAGATTTAAAGGTGAGGGATGAAAATGGGGCAATTGTGCAAAATTCCTGCGCTGTTGCCAATCGCTTTAATAATTTCTTTGTAGATGCACCTCTTCGCATCCTAGAGAAACTAAACCATGACAAAAATTTGATTTCCGGGAATACCGATAATAACAGGACCACCTTTCCCACCATGACAGTAATTCCATTCTCTGAAAATGAAATGTATGCACTCACTTCGAAAAAAATAAAAAGTCTGCGGGTCCTGATTATATCCCAACAAATATATTTAAAAGAGCCATGTTGGAGGCATGTCTAGAGCCAATAACGCATCTGGTAAACACTTCTTTGGAGACTTGAATCTTTGCAGATATGCTAAAGTGCTCAAAAATCATATTACCAATCATTAAGAAAAGAGATCCAGCAATGACCGAAAATTACCGCCCTATTGCTTTAACCCCTTGTTTTTCGAAAATATTTGCTTATTGCTTGAGAGACTTATAATAGTATATTATGATATAAGTGTATAAGACGGCCTTTAAAGCACGCGCGACATATTTCAAAACACGACGCGCGGCGGAGTGTTTTGTAAGTCGCAAGGGCTTTAAAGGCCTCTTATACACGTATATCATACGCTATTTTTTTTATTACGAATGCATCATAATCTCAAAAATGTTTTAAATATTAAACTTGAGGGATATATTGACGAATATATTAATCTGTCACATTTGACATGATCAAATGTTTCTATAGCAACCTTTAAAAAAGTAGGCGCATTATAAACATCATTTTAAGCACGCTGCAGCGTGCGATAATCGTTGATTATGATGCATGCGTAATAAAAAAACACTTAAATGACAATGATATATTATCTTCATGTCAGCATGGTTTTAGAGCTGCAAAATCTACTTCAACGGCAATTTGGTCTTTCCTGGATGAGATAGTGGAGGATCTTGAAGCGCCCTGTTGGGATATTCTGTGATCTCAGCGGGGCGTTTGACTGTGTTGATCATGATATGATTCTTGACAGATTGGAGCAATATGGTATTGCTGCGAATGTTTTGAACTGGTATTATTCATTTTTAAGATTTCGAAGGCAGTTTGTTCAGGTGGGTGATCAAACGGGGAAAAAGCACAACTCAAAAAGCCCGTACTAGGACGTATTTTATTCTTCTTGTTTGTAAAACCCCTACCAGCGGACCTCTCAGAAAATGAAATAGTGGCTTTTGCTGATGATACTACAGCAGTTGTCAAAAATGACAGACAAGCCTCCATAGATGTTGCAGCGAGTGAGGCAATTAAAGAGCTGAATGATTGGTTTGTTAACAACAACCTCGTCTTGAATATTTCTAAGACTCATTTTATGGTCTTCCATACAAATCAAACCCGTACGGATATGGATTTAGATCTGTGGTGTCAAAATTCACGGCTGAGCCGTGAAAAATCTGTTAAGTTTCTGGGTCTTGTCCTGGACGATACTTTGTCATGGGAGAATCATTGCCTGGATTTGGCTGGCAGACTGAACAGTCTCTGTTTTGCTGTCCGAAATTTAAGGACTGTTCTGAAGCCACACCAGCTATTGAGTGCTTACTATGCCACGGTACACTCGCGCATTTTGTACGGCGTCCAATTCTGGGGCACTTCTTCATTTGCAGATACCGTTTTTAAATCACAGAAACGTGTGGTCCGCTGTATGGCGGGTGTGTCAAGTTGAACTTCTTGTGTTCCCATCTTTAAGAAATTTAAAATTTTAAATGTCCCGTGTGCTGTAATATATCAAATTTGTCTTTTTGTGTTTAACAATAAGGAATAATTCTTAAGAAATAATGAATATCATTCATATAATACTCGTTACCAGGATAACTTTTTAATACCAAAGAATAGACTAAGCAGATCAAAAATTTCGTTCTTAACATAGGTCCTAATATGTTTAATAATTTGCCTTTACAGATTAAAACTTGTAAAAGTTCACTATCCTGTAAAAGAATGTTGAAAGGCTTTTTAGTTGAGAAATGTTATTATAATATTAGCACATTCTTACATCCTTAAATTTAGAATTAGCATTAGAAATAGGTATTACATGCTGTTCTTTTTAATGCATGCTTTTTGTAAATTGACGATGTCCATCTACAAATATTGAATCGTTGGAAAAATAAAGATTGTATTGTATTGTATTGAACAGTCGAAACCTATGATATTTTCGATTCACGATTATCCAAAGGTCTGCAAAAAGAATAGTTTTTATATTATGTCAACTTTTGTTTAATTCGAATTTGAGCTTCTAATAATCTTGTAAAAATGTAATGGTTTATAGAGTCATTCCTTCTCCATTGAAACCGCACTTTTCTGTGTTACTTGGTTAATTTGATATTCGCGATTATCCGAAGGTCTGCAAAAATGTTAAATATATTATTTTTTTTTAAATGCGAATTTGACCAACTATAAAAAATTGGAAAGCTGCTATAATTATGTAAAATATTCTGCATTTATAGAGTAATTCATTTTCTATTGAACAGTATATTTGGTTAATTTTCGATTCACGATTATCCAAAGGTCTGCAAAAAGAATAGTATTTATATATGGCAATGTTTGTTTAATGCGAATTTGAGCAACTGTCAAAATTTTGTAACTTCCCATAATCTAATCAAAATTTAATGATTTATTGAGTAATTTCTTCTCTATTGGCCAATCAAAACCGCACTTTTCTATGATACTTGGTTAATTTGTTATTAGCGTTTATCGGAGGCTCCGCGAAAAGATATGGCAATTTTTTTAAAATGTGAATTTGAGTCACTATAAAAAAAAATTTAACACCTGCTATATGGTTACAAATGCTGCTGCTTCTTATCAGCAAGTTGAATTCAAATTATATATCTTCCATTTTATGGGCTTAAATCAAATAACATACATCGAGAATCATTAAACAAACGCTATCAACAATTAAAATTGGCATAAATAAAACGTATCGTTGCTAAAGGCTATAAAACACATACTCCAAATTTAATTACACAATACTAAAATTATTTCAGCGAAATTGACCTGGACGTTTTATTGAAAATATTTCAATTGCACTGCCATATATTTTTATATTAATAACGAACGTATTGGCAATATTTCTTTAGATGTACTGTAGGTGGGTTTGTTTGCGTGAACCGCCGCCATGGATAAAATAAACCATTTTTATTAAACTTTTGTTGCAATAATGAATTTAAGAGAAAAACAAGCAAATATAGATAGCATTTGCTGCAGTTAGTTTTTCGTTGTTCTATCCTTAACAATTTTGTCCTGTTTCAGTACATGAGTCTCGTGTTCAGGAGTGGTAAGCGGAATTTCATGTTTTTTAAGACCTAAGAATGTTTCCCGATGGGAAACATTCTTGTTATGGATTTTAATTCAATTATGTATCTTTTATCCTTCAATTTGTATACGAATATTCCTATATTGCTTTCTTCTCAGATTATCTCTTTTTTTTATCTTATATGGGAGGTTCTATACATTGCGCCTATGTGGTTCGCATGAAAAAGATTTAAACTATAGCTGCTATTCCACTTTTTTGACGAATTGTCTGACTTGTGCTATTTTTTAAGCCTCTCTCTGATCAACCAGAACTACCACTTATAATTCTACCCTTGCCTAAGGTCATCTTTTTTGTAAGTTTTTAAATACCAGTTTTTCCGTTTCATCACTTGATTCAACTTCAGATTTGGGCTGATATTTGGACTCACGATGTGAAATTGCTCGCGTTGGTTAAGAGTTTATTTCGTACACAAAGCCTGAAGTTTGCGTTGTTCACCTTTGAAATTGCAATAAAACAATCGACGCATCTGCCATGCTTATTCCACCACATGCAAAACATAATTTTTGGCGTTTAAAGCTATTTTTCTGTACGCTATTTTAAAAGAATTTATGTAGACATTTGGCGGCCACGGTTGAACCCCCAAATTCGGATTCCACTGTGGCCTCTTACGTGTTCAAACTGAGCGTTAGTTTTAGTTATCTGCCGGGATGTCGCCGGATATGCTTCACATAGGAGATAAAATTTTTCTAATTTTTTTCTTATGTTTTTGTTATTCCGATTTTTATTTTTTATAATAATTAATGTTGTGACGTAATAAGCAATAAAACAAGTAAACCATAATTAACTGTTACAAGAAAAGCTAAACATCAGTCAAGTGTTAGGTCTTAATCCCGGACATCTTCATCTTCTAATAACGTGGCAGGGTAATGGCGAAATCTACCCTACTTTATATTTTCTTCGCCGGCAGCGGTGGCGACCGTACGCCCCTCGCTATCGCACTAATTGCACATTCTTGGCATAGTTTCGGGCTGCACCGCCCCCCGCCCACCCCCGCTCCGGGGACCGAGAGCGTGACATCCCTTGCCGTGCTTTTGTTTTCAAATACATATCCCGGAATTGAGGTTGTTTTCGGTTTATTTTGTGCTGACCACGTAAAATGAACACAAGTAGTAACATGGACATTATGCGACAATCGAATGGTACAATTTTTCATTTCCGCGTTTGGATGGCGGTTTTTGTTTTGAGGAGTAATTTCTTTTATTCAAAGAAAAAAGAAGTTATTTATTAGTTAATACTGTCCCAATTTCCTTTCTAAATCCGCATAATAAGACGAGACATTTTGACCAGTTTGTCTTGTGTTTCCTAATATCCTAGCTTACCACCACATCCGCTAAAATTATTGCCTGGAGTCAGGGATATTGACAATTCTGAAGAGCCCAGATCTATTTGATGACAACCGAGAAGAAAGCAAAAACAGGCCCATAATTACCTAGTTGGACACAGATGAGTTGAAGCGCTACTTGCAATAGTGACGATTATTAAAACGCCTTATTTGTGGTTTACAAATCTTCATTACTTCTATTAAAAATGAAGACATATAGTAATTTTTCTGGTTGGCTGAGAGAAAAAAAATTAACATAACTTACACAGTCAGAATACTCCACTGTATCCATGTCGTAAAACTCTCCTATGTCGTATCTTACCTATTACTGACCTTTTCGGCTTGAACTTTATTCGTCAGTCTCTACTCGGTTTCGAATGAACGACAGTTTTTTCCGAGGTTTTTTCCAAATGTCTCTGCTTTGTCATTGTTCATTAATAGCCGTTTCTTCACTTCACACTTTAGAAATTTCATTTACATGATGTCGGTATGTTTGAAGATTAGAATGTACGCGTGGGTTCTGGATCCATGTGCGCAGTTGTAAGAGTATTCTCATATTCTTTATTTTGTGGTAAAGTTGATCTTCCATAAAGACCCAAGGTGGAACATATTTAAAGCAGTATTTGCCGCTATATTTGATTCCATCGTTTAAATAGGTAGTTGACGATGGTTATGTCATAAAATCTCCGTCTGTTTCAAGAATCAATTTCTGTCACCGCAAAATGCATAGGACAGCATATTTGACGATGCTCGATAAGACTCTGCCTGAAATTTCTTGAAGAGTCAGATTTTCGAAAATATGAAAATAGATTTTTGATGCTGTCCAATACTGGAAATTTCACAGCACAGCACAGCATAACTGCGAATATTCAGAAAACACAAATCAACGTAAAACTTCTTATATGCTCTACATATATGAAAAGCTTCAGCTTTTTTTTTAAACTTAGTATTTTTTCGATGAAGTGAAAAGAGATTTTCGAGATTTCTCAATTGTCTGGAAAAGGCACATAACAGCATATTTAAAGATTCAGAAATAATTCGAAATTTCTCAAAATTCTCGTAAAATTTCCTTATATTTGAAAGCTTCAGTTCTTCGGAAAAATTAGTATCTTTTCAAGGCATTTTTTTATTTCTGGAAAATGCACAAGATAACATGTTTGATGATTCATGAAAAAATAAAATTTTCTTATAATTCTTCTTTTGATTTTCAAAATATACGTAAAATTTCTTGTATACTTATTATTCGAAAAAATTAGTATATTTTCAGCCAGAATGAAAATAGATTTTTGATATTTTTTAATTGCTGAGAAATTCGTATGATTGGTGAAGATTCAGACCACCGCACCGGATGCGACGAGAGATGTTATGTAAACTGAACTTTGAATTTGAAACTCCCTATAATCTTGTCAAGGTGTAGAGTAATTTTTTTCTATTGAACAATCCAACCGTACTTTTTTTTATCGTACTTGGTTAATTTGTTTTTCGCGATTACCCGAGGCTCCCCAAAAGGATAGTTTTCTAAGTATGGCATTTTTTTTTAAATACGAATTTGAGCAACTGTAAAAAATTGAAAATCTGCTATAATCATGTAAAACTTTCTGCATTTATAGAGTCATTCCTTCTCTATTGAACAGTCAAAACCGCAGGTTTCTTTCATATTTGGTTAATTTTTTATTCACAATTATCCGAAGGTCTGTAAAAAGGATAGTTTTCTAAATGTGGCAGTTTTTTAATGTGAATTTGAACAACTATAAAAAATTGGAAACCTGCTATATTGGTGTAAAATTTTCTGCGCTTATAGAGTCATTTTTTCTCTATTGAATATTTGAAACCGCACGGTTCTATCGATCATACTTGATTAATTTTTTATACGCGAACATCTGAGGGCCCGCAAAAATGATAGTTTTCTAAATATGACAATTTTAGAATGTACGCGTGGGTTCCAGATCCATATGCGTAGGGGCCGTCATTTTCTTGACAACTTCTTGATTTCAACACAAAATCAAGACAAGAAGTGATCCTTATTTTTCAAGACAAGACAAGAAATTACTTCCGAAGATCAATATTTCTTGAAAATTGTTTATTGGAAAGAAAAACCAGGCACTGCAACATATCTAATTGATGGATAAAACAAATTATTATACAAAAAAACATTTATAATACCAAGCGGCACTTCGGATGTCCAAAGTTGATATATACACTGTGGGCCAAATTAAATTGGAACCTTCTTTTAATGCTTAATAGCTTTTTATTTTCAAAGGGTCTTTTTTATCATTTTTGGATATGATGGCCTAAGATATTAGAATTAAAAAGAACTTTGCAAAGCGGGTCTACTTCAGTGGCGTAAATTTCACTATATGAAGCAACGACTTTTAACGGGGGTTCTCCTTTTGTCAAGAAATGTCCCGATTTCTTGAGCAGACAAGTCATCAACTCTCAAGAAATGGTCAAGACAAGACTTTTTTTTATTTCTTGAAAATATTTCCAGGCAAGACAAGAAATTGCTTGTCAAGACAAGATTTCTTGTCTTGCCGGTCCCTACATATGCGTAGTTATAAAAATGTCCTCCTTATTTTGTGGTAAAGTTGATCTTCCATAAAGACTCAACGTGAACATAATATTTGAAGCAAGATTTGCCACTACATTTGTTTCCATGGTAGTTGACTCAGTCTGTTTCAAGATTCAACTTCCATGGAATCTAAAATATGGACCGTCCTTAACAGCCCACCGGATCCGACGAGCGATTTTTGTTTTTATGAGACACAATGATTAAACTGACTGGCAGGGTATTTTTCTTCGTAATAAATGGCATTTTTAATATGTAAAACTAAATTGCTAAAATTGATTAAGTTGTTTTCCCAGAAAAACGAGTATGATCAAATTTTCTAGACATGAACGTAATTTATAATCACTAGTGTTACAATGAAACAGAAGTATGGTAGGCATGGTTGCGGACTTAAGTATTAATTACAGTTTTAGGCCCTACCCGACTGAAACGGCACATTTCGGAAGAACAGTGTAATGTGTTGACGTAAAATCCGAATGTAACGCGATATCTGGACGCATTGTTTGGTCTAGCGAATGTAATTATTGCTAAAATGCTGGCAAACGTGGAATTAAAATGTGGAAACACACACACACACACAAACTGTACAGAAATTGTAACTATGTTTGCGATTTAATTTCATTAAAATAATATGAGTGATTATCAATCTATCCAGGAATGCCAGTTATCATGTTTCCGTCTTGATCAGTTCCGATTTTTTGCATAATAGCATCATGATTTGTAAGGTTTTTGTCATTATGGAAAAAGGGCTATGTGAATATAATGCAAAAAATCCGATGGCTGATAGTGGCAATACTGGTTACCGAGCACGAACAAAATCAAGAACATGCAGAATTTGGTGCAATCTATTGCATGATTTTTAATTAAAGTCGAGGGAGAAAGAAGAAATAATATTTAGTTGTTTTCCGATTTTCATACCGCCTTCCTCCTATTCAAAGATATAATAATCAATATTTAATGACATGTTCACATATCTAAACGAATGTTTGTATAAATACCTACTCCGAATGTACAAATAGGCCTAAGGATTGTCTTGGAGAGATTTCCTGAGCAGTGAGTAGCTTGGCGAGAGAACTATAAAAGTTGAGTATCTGAGACAGGCAGCTCTCTCAACAAAGCACAACGCTTGGTGTGCATAAGCATAACAGGCGCAATGAAAGCTTGTCAAACAGCAGCAATCGAGGCAGTTGTGGGCCTCGCACCTTTACATATTGTTGTAGAGGGAGCAGCTAGACAAGCAATGACTAGAATCACAAGAGAGGGAGCGTGCGAGGGAGGATGGCTTAGAAAGAGTGAGGTAACATCCCTGGCAAAGCAAATATCACTTCTTGGGTTCCTCAGGGACGATATAGCCAAAAGATACAATTTTGAAAAATACTTCACGATCGTGATAAGAAGTAGACAAGAATGGATAAAGAACACGACTTCCATTCTCACATTGCAGCAAAATGCCATAAAATAGTATACAGACCGATCAAGAACTGAAGAGGGGACCGAAGCCGGAGTATTTGGGCCAGGAACCAAATTCTCCGAAGCAATGGGAAAACACCCATACATAATCCAGGCGGAAATTAACGTCATAGGAAGATGTGGGCAGTTCAACCACGACAGAAACTATAGGAAGGAAGATATTGTCATCTTCTCAGACAGTCCAGCAGCCATCAAGCGCTGAGCTCACCAACAATCAGATCCCTAATGGTATGGAAAAGCCTAGATAGGCTAAACGAACTAGGCAAGAATAACAAACTATACCTTCAATGGATACCAGGGCGCGCTGGGATAGAAGGCAACGGAAAATCAGACCAATTGGCAAAAGTAGGAGCACAAACTCCGCTTTTAGGACCGGAAGCTTTCTGTGGCATAGGGATGCACACCTACAAGGAAGAATTCAGGAAAGAAGAGCAAACCAAATGGATCAAATTATGGGAACGCCTTCCAGGGTTAAGGCAATCAAAGATGTTCCTAGGGCTCCCTCACCCAGGAAGATAAAAAAAACCTTATAACACTGAGTAAGAACAATCTCCGCATCCTCACCGGCTTTCTTACAGGCCACTGCCGGTTGAGAAGGCACCTGGAGAGAATAAAAATTGAAAACTAGAACAGTTACTGGATCTGTGAGAAAGGGGAGAAAGCCCCGGAACACCTCATGGAGTGCGAGGCAGTCGCCAGACAGACAAATGGCCTGCTTCGGGTGCTGCATCGTCGAACAGGAGGAACTTCCATCCATAGAACCATCGAGACTACTTACTTTTATCAAAGCACTGAAGTTGGATGAGGTACTCTGATTGGGAATCACATACAGGTCGCAGTGTACTAATATTCCCCATTCATCTAAAACGTCTAGTGCTGGGGGCATAACTAGCGATCCATTTTCTTCACCTTTTAATAGCATCATCTCGACATTCCACAACAAACATTTTTTTGTTTTTACTGCGTGGGCTGGCCTACTGCATTTATGCCGACCTATCGAAAGCTTTTGACGGATAATGATTGGACTTGGCATCATGGGAAGTCAAGTCCTGTCTCTGTGATCATCGGCCAATGCTTTAATGTGATCATCAAGCATCCCTCAAGATTCACGCGTAGAACTAGTGCTCTTTCTTTTATTGGTTAACGATGTTAAGTCCTGCTTCAAATCTTCTCACGATCTGTTATACTCAGACGACCTGAATATCTACAATATAGGGCCGAAATAGTTTGCAAACTGATCTGGACAACTTTGTTAAACTACTTGAAGATTAATATACCCTAATGCAAGTTAATCAAATCAGCTTCTTATAGAAAAAAATCGTGACAAACTGTTCCACGTTTTCTTGTGAATATATGTGTAGAATGTTTAGATAATTTTCTTAAGAGCATTTCTTGGAATTATTATTGTTGCTATATGATTTTTACTTTGTTCTTAATTACCTTCTATATATGAGTGCTAATGTTTCCATTCACCTGTACGAAACACGAACTTAAGCAGGTATATAGCTAATGGACGCGAGCCATTAAGAACATTAAAATATTATTATCTTATAGATGTAGTAATTGTGCATAAGGAAAGTTAGTTTCATTCAGCAGTTAAACAAATTATATTCGCGTTTAAGTTTAAGTATGCCGGTATTGCTGATATATTTAAAACGAATTAGGGTTTAATATTTCCAAATGTGTTTATACTGATGATTCATAAAGGATTATCCACTCTAGAACAAATTTATTGATCTACTTTTTAGATTTACTATAATTTTATAAATGCAAAATTGGAGATAACAAAAGCAAATTAGTATTTGTAATCTCCTGGAGCTCACTCAGTACTTTTCATCTGGTCTAAACAACCGTTCAAATAACAGTGTCATGTGTAATTGCTGGATATCACGGAATCTACTTGTGCTTAAGAATAGCTTATATTAGATTAGTTTGGGGTCTTGTGGGCCATTAGCCTCCACACTGCGACCTTCTGCCTTCAAAGAGCCATTTAGACTTCTTTATCCAAACCTATCTTCTCCACGAGACGCTATAGGTTAGTTTTCAGATCCTCCGCATATCTGGAAGCCCTTGGCTTTTCTTTTCCCAGCGTAAAGAACCTTAGTCCTGACAAGCCCTCGCAGTGGCAAAGCATGTAACTGATTTTTCCTCCTCTTCTTGACACAACCTGCACAGCGATTCTTCTGCCAGTCCAGTCGTACTCACATGTTTGTTGAGCCTACAGTGTCCTGTTAGAAGTCTAACTATTATTCTAGTTGTACATCTTTTCTGACTTAGTACTTTGTGTGTAGTTTTTTAAGGGGTTGATTCGATGTTAGCTTATGGTCAAAGATGACTCCTAGGTTTTTGCCTCTTGCAAATCAAATGGCATTTCTACCCCACTGAATGAATACTGATGCCCTTAGTCCTTCCAGTGTTAAGAACAGCTAAACAATAATTCCCACAAAACGGGGAATTTAAGATATTTTTTATTTTTGGGAAAAATATCTATATTTAAATATAAAAAGAAAATAATTAATAATTAATTTCTGTTGGCAAGAATTATTCCACAAAATCACGAAGGACCATCTATGGGCGAAATCCGCGAATGGAGAATGGGCAAAAATAGATTCTAGAGGGATTGATGCTCAAGGAGAAAGACAGGGGAAATATTCCTCTAGCTGTCAAGCCGAAGCAACTAGGACTTACCAAAAATCAGCTAAATGTTTGAAATCTGTAGCGCTAGGCAGTACGGCATTGTATTTTATTTTTATTATTTATCAAGAACTAGCCACAAAAAGAAGTTTGCATTTTTTGTATTTAACTAATACTCGGTCTCATATCAGTCCTTAAATATTTTATTTAAATCCTCCAATAGAAACTGATTAATGTAGAGACCTCAGAGTTGCAATACAATGCAACTCAATATAGGTTACAAGGGAGAGTAAAAGTATAATTATGGTAGGAAAGTAGATATCGCCTCGATACATATGCGAATTCTATAATTTGGAGATATTTGCTCATACTAAGTTTCTCGAGCATACCACATCGTATACCTGGTTGTATATCAAATAGTGTTTACTATACACGAATGGTTTTTGCAAAGTTCAAATTATCAGACGTGAACCAGATGATACGTCTAATACGTCGAAAGTATATACAAATTTGCTAAATAATTATATTTATTTTAGGTCGAAACGAACTCATAGCACGATATATTAAACTACGGACTGGAAAGACGCGAACGAGAAAACAAGTCAGCTCACACATACAAGTATTAGCGAGGCGGAAGTTACGCGAAATCCAGGCTAAACTCAAAGTCGTAAGTATTTATATACGCTGTGGAATTAACAATTTGTGTTTAAATTTATTGGTATAGTTGGTATAATTCATTGTGCGCAGATGGACGTCCATTTTAAAGATGGCAGGAGCACATGAACAGTGTCGATTTAACATGGGTGCAGTGTGATACCTACATGTACCTATAATATATTTTATATTACTCGCATTCCCAGGTAGTCATAACTTGAAAGTTTTTCACAGGTTTGCTTTGCGCCCTTTGCAGCCTTGATAACCAAACAATAATGTATTCTATGTACTTAATATAAATAAACTATCCAGGCGCCCAAGCTAATCTACGCAAAAAACGGGTATGTGAAGCGGCTTCATTTGCCGAGAAATTGGATCTTCTTCAAAATGGCATTCTTTTAAAATTTTGGTTGGCTATTTTACAGCGAACTAATGATGTAAATAAGGCTCTTCAACAAGAAAATATGGATATAAGTACCACTTCATAGGCCCAGTACTTTCAATATCTAAGAAACGAGTTTGACCAATATGAAGCCAAAGAAAGAGCAACAGGTGAAGATAAACACACAGAACGGGGAAGAACTAAAAGAAAGATATTTTAAGTCCTAGAGAGGCAGTGAGGTCACAAATTTACCTTTCCATCCGTGGCAGAAATTAATCATACATCCGAAGTGTACAAAACATGTTCAGATCTGTTCGAATTTTGGTTTAATTTAAAAAAGTTAGGTAACGAATGCACAAAAATTAATAGACACTTATACGGACGACTTAGACGAACATTTTCCAGAAGAGTGCATTCACTTCAAAAAGTTTTTAAACGAACTAAGTGGTGAAATTAAAGTTGACTCTCCCAAATATTTAATAAAATTGTTGCCTAATAATAAACTAACATGTTCATTTCCAAATATAATATATGGGAGGGATCATTGTCCATGCTGAAATGTGTAAAAATCTATCTTCGCAATTCAATTGCGAAAGTTTGAACATCAGAGGCTAGTTATCATTCAAATTTCAACTCCCAGAATAAAATGTTCACCTTTTATAAAATTCAAGGTTCTGCTTGGCAGGAAGTAACTTAGACTTACCTGGAGTGTCGTGCGGATGCCGATATCTGGAATCTGGAAATGGTGAAAGGGTGGCCTTGAAAGGCCACGGCATTTAGGCCCCCGTGGACCGGGGGGTCAACCAATCCGTCTAGGCCATTGCCCAGTCTAGTGTTGTAAAACAAGGCGGCGATGTTGCCCGAGGAGGCTGTTCTGAGTAAAGCCATGGTTGGCCATCGTTCTCCCAAAATGGATTCTTTTAGTTCTGAAACAGCATCGCAATCTCAGAGCAGATGTTCTACTGATTCGTCCTCCTGTTCACAGCCTCTGCATAGAGGTGTCTCACATAGTCTCATTGTGTAGAGATGTTTCCTTAGCTGGCAGTGTCCAGTCAGAATACCCGCCATGAGTCGTAGGTTTTTCCTTGACATACCCAGGTATGACTTTGCTGCAGACTCATTAGGGTAGCTTAGTAGCTCCCTGGCCAGTCGACAGTTAGTTGTTTTGTCCCATCTTGCCCTAATGCCTTCATGGGTGATCTTTTTTTTTATAATACCAACGTCGCGATATATAGATTTGAAGGGCCGGCTCCCATAAGGTTTCTAGCCAATGTATCCGCTAATTTGTTACCTTCGCACTGTGCATGTCCTTTAACCCAGATGCCGATCTCCAACCAACATTAATTTGCTCCACAAGGCTATCTAATGTAAAAAATCCCCGCAACTGGAAAATCATCTTCTCCGTGAAGACTGTCTAAGAGGAATATCAAAAACATTTCCAATTATTCGCTTCTGGATCACAAACATCTCTAGCTCTACCCCACAATACAATGCAGTAACCAGTCGCACTATACATAGTATGTATAGTGTGTAATGGACTTTCATTAATTGATTCAAGCCTAAAGAGCTCTTCAGGTGGTTTATCAAAATTCCGTCAATGTACTACTATGTACTACCTAAAAAACTGGCTAGTCTAAGGACAAAAGTAGGTATCTCTCAGAATCAAACACAAAAGGGTTTGGCTTTTATATTTGTTAAAATTTCTACTGAATTTCTAATGGAATGATTAAGGATCGGTTTAGTTGGATTTACAACAGGCAGAAATTTCCTCAAAGCAAGCCAAGACTTTGCGTTTGAGATTTGCTGGGTCAGGTCAGCGATACGGCATTAATGGCACAATGTTACAATAAACGAATTTTGTTTGCTCCTAGCAAAGTCTTCCAGGGCATTGTTAAGATAAGTGATCCCAATACACTACCCTGAGAAGTGCCCAGTTTCAATATGTCCAATTTTGGCATAAAAAACGATTTACAGAACTTATTAATATTACCCCTAACTCCCAATCTATCAAGCTTCATCGAAGCAAACTTTGGATCTACTGTGTCAAAGGCACGTGTGAGAGCAAAACCATGACATACTTGTTTTTGTCCATCCAGTCAAACATTTGCGGTCCCTGTGGAGGCACCTTTATGGAAGCCGTGCTGGCTAAAAGAGAAGACATTATGAATATGAAAGAAATTTGTTGTTTCTCATGAACCGCTTTTTCAAACATTTTTGAAAATATATTGAGCTGTGCGATAGATAGCTTTCTATATTCTTTCTTCGGCTGTGCCTTGTTGAACTGATTTGTTGACAAGGATTGATTTGATACAGTTATTTGTTAATTTGACAGGCGAAGCAAGAGTGTAGCTCACTTCCGCTTCGTCTTCGGTCCAGTGAACTCGTTCGGTGGCGGCTCTCTGGGTGCCATTGGTACAGGCCATTGGGCGACACGTGGCAAACGTGTAGTGACCGTTTTCCTCCCCGAGGAAGAATCGAACGTCCTAGCCAGCGTACTACAGTACTTTTTAGCCAGAAGAAACACCCATTCACGCCGGTACCCAGGCCGGGAGAAACCGGATGTTCCCGTAGGACCGTTTTTACTGTGCAGTTCATAGGTTAGTTTCTCAAACTGGAAGAAAGTGTAACGCAAGCAGGAGGGAAGCTCTGCATCTGTCTAAGCGCCGGAAGAGGGAAGTGCTGGCAATTGCCTTGTAGCAAAGTCAAAAAACAAGCAAGCAAGCAAGAGTGTATTAAAGGATATAAAGTCAAAGTCAAAGTACTATATATCCCAGAAAATACTATTAACATAAAATATATAAACAGTATTTAAGAAATGGCGTCAAAATACAATAATAAAATCTAGACTAGACATTACATACAATTGTTAAAATATTGTTAAAAAAATAAAAAATTACCAGGAATCATACAGTACACACCTTAAAAAAACCTCTAACATAAAACAAACTTAAAAACAGTATAATGTAAAACATGATTTTATAATATAATATAATAAGCTCAAGGAACATAGTTAGAATCTCTCATTCTCATCCCCAACATGATCCTGATGGCTCTCTTCTGAACCAGGAAAGCTCTGTCAGCATTGACACTACCCCCCCAAAAACAATACCAAAACGCATCACAGAACCAAAGCAGGCATGATATGCAAGAAACAATGCTGGTATAGGTCTACATAGTTCCTCAAGACCCGCAGGAGGTAGCAACTGGCATTTAACTTACCAACAACACAATCCGCCTCTTTTTCCCAGCTGAGATGACAGTCAACATAGATACCCAGAAATTTCGTGTCTGAAGAGAGTGACACCCTGTGATCCAGCAGATCAATCTCCTCAGGACAAATGAGTCTAGACTGCTTGGTTCTAAAGAACAAAAAGCTGGACTTAGCGGTATTCAGTCCTAATCTATTTTGTTGAAACCATTGTTGAGCCAAACGCAGATATGACTCAGTTTGCCCCAAACTGCTTGCCAGAGAGTCACCACATGATAGAAGGGTGGTGTCATCAGCATAATTGACAAGTGCTGTATTCCTTGATGTTGCAATTGATGATAGGTCATTAATGTAACAGATGAATAGAAAGGGGCCTAAAATACTTCCCTGAGGTACACCCATAATAAGTTCCTTATCATCTGAGTAATAGTCTATACCATCATTTCTAATTACAACATGCTGTTTACGTCCTGTAAGAGATGACCCAACCCATCTAAGAGATGTACCCCTTACTCCATACTGTTCCAGCTTCTTGAGCAAGACATCATGGTCCAAACAGTCAAAGGCCTTTGACAGATCCAGGAAACAACCCATGCCTATCTCCCCCCTCTCCATACACTTCACGATCTCATCAATAATAGTAAATACAGCGGTCTCTATTGATTTACCTTTTAGAAATCCATGCTGACTGGCACTTATTAAATTGTTTGTACTGAAGAAACTTATGAGAAGGGAATACATAGCTTTCTCAAAAATGTTGGAAAAGGATGACAAAAGACTGACAGGACGATAGTTCTCCGGCAGACTGGCATTGCCCCTTTTGTAGAGAGGCTTGACAACTGCCACCTTAAGCTGGTTGGGAAATATGCCATACTTAAGAGAATTGTTTATGATGTAGCATAGAGGGATCGCCAAATCCTCAATGCATGGTCTCAAGATGTTCACCGACACTTGATCAAAGCCAGAACTTGATTTATTTTTCAGACCTTTCACAATATCTAAGACTTCAAGAGGGGTAACTGGAGCTAGAAACATTGACTTAGTTGAGAAAGAAATTCTATTTTGATATTGATTATCTAAATTTAAGGTTTTTGTTAATAATGGAGCAGCCTCGACCATGTAAGTATTGAAATAGTTGCTAAGAGCTTTAGCATTACCAACAAATTCCAAATCACTCTGTACAGTACTCTTACCTCTTACTTCATTTATAATTTGCCATGAAGATTTTGATTTATTGTCACTACCTAATATTCTTTGAGAATATGAGGCCTTTCTAGCATTACATACTAACCTGTCATACTCCTTCTTTTTAGCCTTGTAAGAATCTATATAAGACCGATCTACCCTACTCAATATCAGAAGAACATCAAGTTCACCCTTGCATTTCTCCAAAAGTGGACAGGAATAATGAGTCCTTTTTTTATTCTGAGGTCTGGATTTCCTTAATGGAAAACTATTGTTGAATATAGGAAAGAAAACATTCATAAACTGAGACCATTGCTCATCTACATTCACCTCACTTACCTGAAAAACTGTAACCCAGCTTTCCTCAGGCAGCATCTGTCTAAACCTTTCTTGACACTCACTTGAGAATAGCCTTCGATTGACTGATTTTGGAGCTGATATCTTATTGAGATGGAATGTAAGACTTTGACCAGTGTGATCAGATACATGAGTTTGCAGAATCTGCATGTCGAAATTTTCCCAATTTGTATAAATATTATCAATACATGGAGCCTTAGTTATTACTAAATCTAGTATATTCCTGTGTTGATGGAAATATATTAAAAGAACCCAACAAAGACAAGAATGCCACTGAGTTGTAATCATTTTTTAAAATATTTATGTTAAAATCCCCTGCTAAAAAGACATACACATTATTATCACAAAAAATCCTACTTAAAAATAAATCAATTTTTTCAAAAAATATATTTATATCAGAATTTGGCGCTCTATAAATAGATGCAATTAAAATTTTAAAATTTCCTACCATTATCTCTATCACAGCACATTCAAAGGTTAGTTCCATACTGATTTCCATTAGATCTTTCCTTTTTTTCCAAGGGAAACCTTGACGAACATAGACAGCCGATCCTCCATGCTGATATTGTTTGCGACAAAAAGAAGCTCCTAGACTATAATTTGGCATGTTATAGTTTGCAAGTTGGTCCTCCATTTTTTTTTGTGTACAGAGAACAGTGTACCTCTGCCAAAAAACACATTTGGTCCAGGTTGTTCCCAATAGACTGTACATTGTCAATGTAAAATGTTGTGTACAGAGATTGTGCTTTTAATGTTACACCTTTTTATGGCTGGTGTCTCTGAAGATTGAGAAAATGGTTTCCGGCCATAGCTCACTAGCCATTACATCTTTTCTTCTGGTCGCTGGAACAGCAAGTTTAAAAGAGCTTCTAAGAGAGACCTTCTTGGTGTGCATTTTTTCGCAGATGCACCCATCTATACCATTTTCCTGGAGATAGCAAAGGATGTTTTCAGATGTAGTTTCCGGCTGAAAGCCTGAAAGAAAAATGCTGAATCGTTGATAAAGCCAAAGAAAATGTGACTACGACATTTTCTTTGATAAAGCTTCGAATGGCACGCACATGATCTATTCCTCGTGTCTTTAATTGATGCTTCTATGCAGTAGCATTTCTTGTTTTCCATTTATATTCTTTTGTTAAATAATAAACCAGTATCACCATAGGATATCTAAAATTGGCTACATAAAAACAGTTATTATGTATTTAGCAATAATAACACCGATAGTATATAATATGATACTTATATGCAAAATATGCAAAATTTTGGTTGCGCTGTGGATCTAAAAATAAATGTGATCTAGCGGATGTTTAATAATAATTATTGTTGTCATGTCATGCCACCCTTTATAATCACCTAACTAGGTCCATATTTTATGTTTGCATAACAATTATTAAGGGGGCGTATATTTTGAAGTTTTGATAAGCGGCAGATCAGCTAGAGATATTGCAGGTAGGCGCAATTTTTTTTTTCGGTAAGGATGTGAAATGCGTTATGCACCCCCTTTAGGTACTACAAAGGGGAGTGTGGGACTCTCACCCACTAAAACACCCTGAACAGGATTTTTTCCTCTTTGTCCTGCTGTTCTTACGCTTACGTCGGTTACAGACCTATTTAAGCGTTTCCTTGCGACTTTTCTTGAACCTTTTTGCCGCTTACTGCTGGCACCTCTCTTAATGTGTAGGAACCTCTTGTCTCATCCATGGCATGTGCACCGGATGCGTTGTAGTGTCGTCTCGCCAGCGCCAGCCGGTTGTTGGGTAACTCCCGACTGGGCTCGTTGTCAGCTGCTACTGCGTCCCATCTTGACTCACGTCCACTCTAGGAAGTTGCTGTCACTTTCATCTTCAGGGCACCTCATAACCTTTCCGGGTACTCTCTTAGACGTTGGCTACCAACATTTTCACGAATCCTCTTGCTAACGGACGCCCATTAGCGTCTTGGAATACCATACCAATGATGCAATATTGCATCATCTCCGACTGAGCCACCGGCTCTGGACTGACCATTATATTCCCACGGATAGGAGCGATGATGGCTGAGGAACGGTCATCCAGGACTGACTGGTCCGTCAGCCGGCTGACCTGGGCAACTTACTTACACCTGAGACTGCCACCAGGACTCGACTCTGGCTACTACTTTTTAAAAAGTGAACTAGGCGCAATTTATGTGGGGTAAAGTGATTCTATCACAGCAACCAATCCCTGATATTCAAATATTCTACGTTGGATCAAGTTGCATAGAATAAAAGATATCGAAACAACACATAAACACGTTTGCCATAAATTGACCTTTTGCGCATTTATCTCAATATCCTAAGTAGTAGGTACCTAAACAAACCCATCATTCCTGAAGCGATGTGCGTTCGGATATGCGCAAAACCACATTAAATATAAATGAACCGTATTTTACATAATTTGACAAATTGTGATTAAATTGAATTGCACGTGTTTTTGATGACCAGAAGTTGAGATGTTCGAGTATCCTGATTAATTTTTGCCCCTGTAATTTATTAGGAATATTTCTTTATAGTCTCATCGGTTAAATGTACTTAGACGCATTTTAAAATAATAAAAACGTCGATGTGTACAAACAACAGCAGTCAGAATATCTAAATTGCATTCAAGTCATATGCCCATAACATAGATAACTGGCGCTGATTCAGAACAAAACATACTTTTCTTTGTTTATACGCAATTAGTCGTTAACACGCCTTTTTACCATATAAAAGCAATAAGTGACGTAACGGGCAGGAGATAAATATATTATGTTATTTTCACAGTCTTAACGATATTTTAAAGATAATTTATAAGTTATATAATTAGTTTTTTGAGAACAGGACTCCGGGGAATTTGGGTTTTACTTCGAGTTTACTCCTGCCTATCGCGCTTCAGTTTAAGAATTTGGTCAATTTTTGGGTGTAACTTCAAATCATCAATCGCTATTGTCGATTTTACAGAAGCATGTTTTTCTTTGATTTCATTTTCAGAATTTTGACTTTAAGCAATAATAATAGAGAACATATTAAGGCCATGGTTTTCTCGTTTTTCAAATCCTCTGTAATCAGATATACAGGGTGATAATTTGAGAACTTTACAGCGACTATATTTTCTAAACTAAGTAAGATATAAAAAACAAAATATACCATTTTTGCAGACCACACCCACTCACCCCTGAACCCTCATAAACTTTAAAATCTTAAAGGCACTCACTACTTCACTTATCTGGAAAGCTTATCAAAAATGCTTTTCAGCGATACCAAAATTAATGGGATTTAAGTACGAAATATTTAGAACAGGCTTTTGCAAAATGAGGCAGGAAAAATTAACGTAAATGATGAAAAGGGATCTGCTTAAATTAAAACATTCTTGTAATAGTGCTAAAACACTTTTTGTCCAATTACATAAATACTCGAAATAAAGTCTATTTTCAAATTCCTCCCAAACTTTCTGAAAGATGTCTTGGAATACTTCGACAAGCATCAATTATCCTTTGACGTAATTCTTCTAGAGACGCCAGCTGGGTTTTGTAAATTATTGATTTAATGTAACCCCATAAAAAGATGTCCCTAGGGGTACGATCAGGTAATTTTGGCGGCCACTCAATTATACCTCTTCTGCCAATCCAAGGGACACGGTCAGGTGATCTTGGCGGCCACTCAATTATACCTCTTCTGCCAATCCACTGATTTGGATAATTTTGGTCCAACCATTATCTAGCTATAGCACCTCGAACTGTAGAAGATGTTCGCTCAAATATAGATTGCCTTTAGGCCTCTTTGGTTTTCAAATGCATCAACGAGGATAGAGTTTGGTTGGGCATTTCAGCATTAACTCGGCCGGTTATATTTCCTTCAATAAAAAAAGGAACTATGATATTGTCTTCCAGTATTTCTGCCCAAACATTGACTTTTTGGGCATATTGAGTGTGCCTTTGTGTAAAAAGATGTGGATTAACGTCACTCCAGAGGTGACAGTTCTGTTATTTAGCATTTGCAGCATGTTTGTTTTATAAATCCGGGTGTTGCGGTAATTCTTTTTGTCATGGTTTCACTAAACTGAATTATTCGGCCCGGGTTATGCATTTTCTTTACCTCCCTAAGAGATTCTCTGGGTACGTCGGTAACTTTTGCTGATGCGTTGACACCTTTGCATTTATAGAAACTTGGCCAATCAGCTCAATCTGCATGCCTTCATCCAAAACTCTAAGTTGTTGTCTTTTTTTGTTACCAACGGATCCTGTTTCTTGTTATTTTGAAACAAATTCTCTTATGTAGACGTGGCTGACGTTTTTATCAGGATACGTTTCATTAAAAGCAATGACAATAATTTTCAAACAGCACATACCCTCAAGGTCTGTGATACTACGTAAACTCTCAGATCGCAAAATAAGATTGAAAATGTCTATTGAAGCTGAGTGAACGAATGAATTTAAAAATCTTAAGTAAAAATTCATTTGCCCATTTTTTAGTTTGGTAATTTTGTTAAGGTGTCTTGAACCTTTGAATACAATGGCCTTTTAATAATATACTTTTCAAGCCGAATCCACTTCTGGACTAAATTATGTCAAGTCTCCTAAAACTCCGAGATTATGTGAATTTTCCTTTCAACGTGCGCTAAAGCAAAGACCTGTTCTTTAAAACATTTTCATTATGTAGGCAATGTCTAGTACAGTTGTTCTTTTATGTCGATATTTCCGAGAAGTTGACGCTCTAGATTCAAATTTATATGCACTTGCAAGTTCTCATTTTATTTTTAATGAAGTTAGAGTTTAAGTTCATATAAGGGAAAGTTCGCAGTTCTGTAGTTAAATAAAGTAATACGCTTCTGTTGTTCCTACTTTTTCCAAATTCATGCGGCAGAAAAAATGCATTAACATGATAATTTGAAAATCAGAGCCTTTTAAATTAACTTTACCTATTTTCCTGTTTATAAAAACGGTTTGATTCCCTCAGATATTGATTAAGGTGTAAGGATACATAGTCCTGATTTTCTATTAAGCACTGGAGGTTACCCCTTCAGAGTCGGGAATTGGATACGCCACTGAAATCTTAACTAAAGGTTAGTCATAAAATACCAAAATACGATAACGTGAGGCAAAATAAGTGGTTTAAACTCTCTAATAGCCTCATTATAGTTCCATTTACTTTAATCTACCAAGTTAATAATAAATTATTGCACGCTCTAGTTCATTCATATTTTCTACGTTATAGTGACATTAGAAATTAAAAACTAATAAATGAATGGTAAGTGTATTTTAAAACAGCTCGAGATTGATTATTTCCATAAAATATACCTTTACCTTTAATGCATTCTGTTGAATTGTGATTTTTCATTTGAAGTTTAAGCCTTTGCGTTTTCTAATAATAGTTAAATTATGTGTGCACTTACTTTCTCTTTTTTTTTCTAGTTAATGACACTTTTGATTAGCATCTGAATTGTATCTTTTCAGTTATGAAATATTGAATAAGACATGAAATACAGAAATTGTAAATGTTCTCAAGCCAGTAAGTTAGGGACAGATTGAGAATATAGCACAAAAAGAACTCCTTTGGAAATATTAGTCCAGGTTTCGTCTAAACTCGTTAAGATGGTCGATGGAGATCCAGGTGACGAACAGATCTTGTAGTATTTCCAAAAATCTTAACTTCTAAAGATACGTTGATATCATCTTGCAAGAACACGTTACCTCATCCGCATATGGCATTGATCCCTGTTGTTTTCCCATGCAAGAAAACGCAACGCCAAATAATATGACAGTGGCTATGTAATGCATTGTTGTGCCTTTTATCGTTTTCATTTAAACATTTGTAGATACAAATACAGGGTATCCGGTAAGTATATGACATACTCTCGGGAACGTATAGGGGAGATCAAAATTAAAAAAAAAATGTAGAGTGCCCCTTAACCAATAGGGTACCCAGCGATTTAATATGACGGCTCTAAGTTTTGAGGACTCATAAAACCATACTGCTACAGAAGATGCTTTACGTCGTGATACGTTTTCAATTCGGCGTTTACCGCACCGAAAATTTTTTGAAAGGATTGATCGTAGCTTAAGAGAGATAGGTAAAAAGTCAAGTGAAACGCACACAAAAGTACTGAAAGTGGCTAATTTCAGGAAGTTTTTTGTCGCATCGTGGTTGAGAAGGGCATCCAAGAAGAGCAAGGAACCTTCAGTTGCTGAAAATCCCTCTAATAGTGTAAGAAAGCTGTCGGTCCAAGTTCATGAGATACAGTGGGTTGTTTAAGACACCCTTCGAGAACAACTGCTACATCCTTATCACGTCCAAAAGGCCTTATTTCCCGCTGATTGTCCTGCTAGAGCCAATTAGGCCAATTGGTTTTTGCAACGATTTAAGCAACATCCAAATTTGACTAGTATTGTTTTGTTCACGGACGAAACCGGTTTCACCCGAGACGGAGTAATAAATAACCATAATTTACATATCTGGCATGAAGAAAATCCCAATGCAATAATAGCACACATAAAGCACCAACAAAGGTTAACATATGGGCGGGGATTATCGGGAATCATCTGATTGGGCCATTATTTTTTGAAGACAGATTAAACGGTGCTATGTATTTGCAATTCTTGCAACAAAACTTGAACGGTTTATTAGAAAATATGCCCTTAGAAATCAGATGCAGCAGATGCAATTTAGTTCGGCAGCATTTACCAAATACTTCCGGTTATCGCTGGATAGGTCGGCGTGCGCCTATATTATGGCCACCGAGATCGCCCGACATGACTCCATTGGATTTATTTTTATGGGGAAATTTAAAGAGACTTGTATTCTTGTATATTCGACCCCAGTTTACATCAGGGAAGACCTGATAGAAAGAATAGCACACCATCGCAATGAAATTCCAGATAATCCTGGAATGTTGTTTCAAGTACAATGAGAACACATCCGTTGTATAAGGAAATGTATAGAGATACCGGGCTCCCATTTCAAAAATTTGCTTGAGTAAACAAGAAGCGAAGCTTTCACATTTTTAGAATTCTTGCGTTTAAGTGATTTCGGAAATGTCAAAAAGGCTTAGTTTTAGGAACTTTATGTAATTTAACCTTTACCTGTTCAACCCTTTCAGTGGCTCTTTTATGCGGTACAATTTGATTTAGAAGTGTATCAGAATAAATTCGTCTTGTCTCCACACAATTACCGAGTACTTGTCCATAAATTAGACACATCTCAGCATAAATAATAGATATTTATGCATGTCAGCATAATAAAATGGCACCTGTCAAAATTTTGACCCAATTAGTGTGGTGGCAAGTCGGTTCCTGACCCCCTGACGATGTGACACATCTGCTGTAGCATGGTTAATAAAATATTAAAATTTCGTTAAATTATACACGTCTAGGATTTTTTTTCTTTGACAAATTAAGGATATTTTGATTTTTCCTATATGCTCCCTAGAGTATGCCATATACTTACCCGACACCCTGTATTGTTCCCTTAATTTTTGTAAGCCTTGTCTATATTTAATAATTTAGGTGAATTTGCGTTCGACGTCAACCTAAAAATGTAATTTTGAAATACTCAGAATAAGTAGATAAATAAACTATTATTGTTAGTTTTATAGGATTTCTACGCGTTAATATTTGTAGATGATGATGATATTGCTATAATTTTTTACAACAAAGACTATGCCTAAGCACGTTGTCCTATATTAACGTGTGGTTCGACGAGCTGACTTGAGATTTACCGAATTTTACACCTACGCAGCTTAGCTCGGAACTTCAAGTCTAAAGATGAATAAGAAGATTAACTTGGTTAGAGGCGTTTTGTTTAACAGGGTATTATTTAATACCAGAACAATTATTGACAGAAATTGATCGAATACACTCTATACACCACCATCTTCCAAAAATTGAAAGCTTTCAATAGAAATTACAAGTTGAAGATAAAGAGACTCTCTGCGTTCAGTTGGCAACAGCAACCCGTCATTAAAATCACGTGAATTCATTAAGTCATAAAATCAAAAATTACAGATCGTCCAGTACTTTGAACTATTAAGGATTCTGGCAGAAGCAACAATTATACTGGTTGTCTTTGCTACCATACCGAAATGATACTGGGAAGCACGGATATTTAAATAATTATTTATCACTTGTAGCCGGTCATATGATTTCAATATCAATTGTTCACTGGAGGAATCATTTAAGCCGAAACTTAGAGCACCTGTGGATGATTTAATAATAATTATATTATGACTGTTTTCAGATAAGGCTTAATATTTTTAAAATCGTATCCATTTTATTATCGTCGTATTGCTGACAACAATAATAATTAATGTATCATTTTCTAAAATTAATCTAAACCATTTACTATTTGGGGACCAGTGAAGTAAATGAACGAATAAATAAAAAATGATTCTTATTTTTACGCTCTCAAATATCAAATGAATAATAATTCACTCTGAATCCTGGATTCATTTAATATGAAACAAATTATTGAACTGGAACTGAGAAAAACATCGTACCATCTTACTTTATGTAGATTATTACAGATAATTTCCACTAAAATCGCTAAAAATAAAATTAGTTAGAGACTGCAGTGGTAAGTCCAATTTGAGAGAGACACCCTGTATATTGCGGATGTTGTAAAATAGCGATTTAAGTAGTAAAGGCAGATTTGGTTTGGTAGGATCACTCGATCAAGGAGAAGACGCTTCAAACGATGTCGAACATGTCGAGTGCGCAGATAGTATCGGCTACTGCAATGCACAGCAAGTCGGTTCATGGGCTATCCCTGGGTTTTAACGCTCATCCCGTTTCATTTTCCGGAGCGGCGGTAAGTTGCGCCCTAGAAGCATCAAATTGCACCTGAAAATCGAGGAGATCGGACAATTATTAATATTTTTGCTTAGAAAACCTAGTAACTATCGCAAGAGCTTTGTGCGTTTTCAAGCTTGTTCCTAATGAGTGGGCGATGCTGGTGTTAGTAGCGTTTAACTGGGGCCATTTGATCCAACCGATAAAAGTTGGATGCGGCCCATCTCAACCTTTTCTCTACTGGCCATTTATTATATTACTTGCTCGCCAACTAGGTAAGTAAAAAACAGAAGAAAAGGTAAACTTCAACTGTAACAAAACAAATCTGTTTGATATAGCATTGCAAAGTCGAAGCACGGAGATAAAAAAATAAAAATATGGACGGAAAAACAGAAAAAACCTCAGTCAGTAGTCTATAATAAAACGATTACAGAATACAGTACTTAAAGTCATACTTATATTGTTATATTCATGACCTAAAGCAAAAGTTCATAAAGGTGAAGTGGCAGATGTGTCTATTATTGCATCTTAGTTAAGGTCCTTTAAGTAGCCATTTTCTGTATTTAGGAGCATGAGTGCTTCAAATAAGTCCTGTCGAATAGCGGATCTTAATCATGTTTTCATTAATCTTGATTTAAAAAAAATGTTTTTTGACACGATACTTACGCGCATCTGTATGGACAAGGTAAAGCGGTATGCTTGAATTGAACATATCGGTCAGCACATCCGCAGGGTATACCCTGATTTCATGGAAATGTTTCATCGCCATCAACGGTTTCATCTTTTTCATCCGATGGGGAGAAAGATGATGAGAGTTTTTCTATTGCTATATTAGTTTCAAATTCAACTCTCATAACTGCTGAACCAGTTTGTAGCGATTCTTTTTCGTGAGATCAGTCAATGTGTTTAGGAGATATATTTTTAAAATCTTGAGGTATGAAAAGTGGTTTGCTAGACATTCCATAGTAGGGATTTCTAAAATTTGCAGACGTTTCAAGAGTACAGAGAACTTCTTTGCTTCGACATTTAGAATGGTTATCTTTCTGAATTTAAAACAACTCATATTATTCAAATCAACATTGTCAAATTTACGAGTTACTCTTTTTGAACATGACCCTTCTTATCTTCCTGAAAAACAATAATGACATGTGGAAGGCTTTCAAGCTTACTAGTTATTTTTACTGACCATGTATGGCGTGATGTTTTAGGTAAAGAGGAGTATTCAACAATTTCCTAGCTTCGAAATCCAATTAATAACTCTATTGGTTTCAAGAATTATTTATTGTTGGACCGGAATTGGCTATTGTAGCATTTCGAAAAACTAATAGAAATTCTGTCAGCTCTGACATGTAATAAGTACATATTTTTTTAAGCTTACAAGCGTGAGGTTTTCGTTGCCGAACTTTTTAATCGGTATTCGAAAATCGCCACAACGACGAAAGTTATACGAGTAGGCTCAAGCAAATACATTGACACTAAATGTCAGGACTGATATTGATTATTCGAGTCGACCTATCCTGGAAAAAATCTCGACTAACTTCAACTAATGGAAACTTTGTCGTCATTGTCAGTTGATCCGAAATCGCTTTGCACACTGTGTAACGGTGGAAAGCGAAAGGGTAATTTCACTATAGACCCTATTCAAACATTGTCTTTGTTGTCTCTTTTCTTAGAAATATGTTCTTGTTTTCTGAATACTCCAGCTTCAGTGTTTCAGATAGTTTTATATGCCTTCTTCACAAAACGCACATAATCACACCCATGCATGCACCCAAGCCATGGACATCAACATCAAAATTATATCGAATCGCGATAATGTCTACGCAAGCATGTTAGACTGTGAATTTATGGTGCTCTTTAATATTTATAAACTTAAACTTACAACGTGGTAGATAGAGCATTCATACTTTCATAACATCTGCAAAAAGACTATATTTGCTTCACAAATGAGCAAGGCCATAATGAACAAAAACAATTTTAGAGAATTGGGTACTTAAGCAAGCATTTGTTTCGGTAACACTTTGGGTCAGTTTTTTATTAAAAATCAGCAGCCCTCACATGGAAGCCGTTTCTTCTACGTCAAGTAATACCAATATTAGATATTTAATTATTTTACTTCAATTTCGTGAAAGTTGGTTGTAAAAAAAGGTGGTAATGCTTCTTGTCAAGTCAAATTGAAAACGCAAATAGCGAAAAGTTAAAGATCGAAATTGTCAGTGTCAGTAGACTGGTATTCAAGACATTTATTGCCTTCTGATCTCCTCAATATTCAGAGCGTGTGTCTCAGGGCTGATACCTTTGCTACCTCCGCTGGCGCGCGCTTTTGTCAATCTTTCGATTACTAGATGTCAACGTCGTTGCAATTAAACTAATTTCCATGTAATTTCAACATATTAAGTTGCTCCTTTTGATTCTATATGTTTCCTAATATGTAACGCGAAAAAACGTAATTAAAGTAATTAATGCACAAAGTTTCAACAATCATTCTCTTGCCGTAACTTAACATTATGGCGGTTATTAAATATTGCGTTCCACGTCAGTAAGTGCAGTTTACTTTTGTTGAACGCTAATTAACTGGCATTTATGTATGATCTAATTGTTCTATGCTTTGTAATTTTCACCATTTTCTATTTTTTGGGTGGTTTCAGAACGTTGTTGCTGTCTAGACTTGAATAGACTGGGGACTTAAATAGCTTATCGCATAACAATAACCAGAGCTCATCTAACTTATTTGGAGAGTACGCTTACTTGCTGTGTGTTGCAAATAAATGTCAAAAGTGAACATATGTGGATATGTTATGTTAAACATACATACAATACCCACATTTGCCCCACTTGTAACAATGGTTGTGTTGTTAAATGATATATTCCTTTATGTTGAATGTTGAATATAATTCCGACAGGTAACTATTTATTTATTTTTTATTTTCAGCAGTTCTGGCAACCTGGGCTTCAACCTGGCACATCTCAAGAGTAAGTATCTTCTAATGAAGCTAGTTTTTATATAGTACATAGGGAGGAATGATGTATAAGTATATTCTTGCCATTTGGAGAAAGGTACATTATGTTGAATGACTTAATTTTGGTGTGCTGAGATCCTATCATCGAGTATCAATGGAAAATATCACAATCGCCATAGCCACTGTGCTACTACATAACCACCAACCAGAAAGAAGTTACTCGTGAGCGCAAAAATGTGTGTATTGTCATTGCAAGTGATTCAACCTGTGGCATTTCTTAAGATTCCACTAAATATTGTAAATTGTTCTTATCAATGTAAATTTCCATTTTTCCTCCTCGGAATCCCAGTAAAATTGTAATCTCATAAATACATCCTAAACGTATTTCCAGATTTGTAAAATTATCTAGCTCGCATTTTACATAAAAAAAACTAATTTACTAACTTTTTAAAATTTATTTACTATATTATGCATCTTGGTGCATCTGTTTTATGTTGCAATATTGATATTGAATCTGTCACAAGTCGACAAGTCAGTGCGTATTAGTGGCTTTGACGCTAAGACCCTGCCATAATATCCTCAAAAAGAGCCATATTGGATGCTTGAATGATTAAGGGCATAATAAATAACTACAATTTAAGAGAGGTAATTAAGTAAGAAACTGAGAGATTGAAAAATAAACAAGAAACATGTTTGAACAAGCACATGAGCAATTACTTCAACATAATGTTCATCTAGTTGTTGTTCAATATTATTATTTCATAATAGTTCCTTAGTGTTTCTTTGATAATATTGTCACGACTAACAACCATCCGAACGTTCTTGTGCTACCCTATAGAACTAGCCGCCGCCGCCGCCGCCGCCGCCGCGCCGTGCCCCTCGCTTCTTTGTCTGTATGACTCATCGCCCGGCCGGTCGCGAAGTTTCAGGATCGCTGGACTGGAATTATCTCGATGGCCTCGTCGAGATCATATAGAGTGGCTTCGGAATACTTCCCGAATATTCGTGATAGATTTGAGATTATATATAAGCAGACCTAAGGCGAATGTCAGTCAGTTCAGTTCAGTTAATCATTGAGTGTTGAATAGATATTAGTGGTAAAGTTATAAGAGTAGTATAGAGTGTTAAATTGTATACAGTGGTAGTGAATAAAGAGAGTATTAGTTGAAAATAGCAAAGTTGTAATTCTGTTAAGAACCCACGGGAAAAACGTAACATTTGGTGTCAGAAGTTGGATTGTGAAGGGACCGGACTGGCGAAGTATTTTTCGAGGAAAGAAGTACAAGTACGTCAACGAGACCGTTTGATTGGTGGATTCTGGTAAAATTTTATAACATTCTATGGTCAATACAAGGCAACAAACGGCGGGAATGGAGCAAATAAATAAAATGTTGGCCGATTTTATGGATAATTTAAATGCTGAGAGGCGAGCGGATCGGGAAGAGGAAGAACGTAAAAAGCAGATAGAACAGGACCGGCTTCAGAAAATTTTTCAAGATCAAGAAGACAAAAGGCAAGCAGAACAGGACCGGCTTCAGAAAATTTTACAAGACCAGGAAGATAAAAGGCAAGCAGAACAGGACCGTCTTCAGAAAATTTTAAAAGACCAGGAAGACAAAAGGCAAAAAGAACAGGACGACCGGCTTCAGAAAATTTTGCAAGACCAAGAAGATAAAAGACAAGCGGAACGGGAACAGGATGAACGTAGAAGGCAAGCAGAGCAGGACCGGCTCCAGAAAATTTTACAAGACCAAGAAGATAAAAGACAAGCGGAGCGGGAACAGGATGAACGTAGAAGGCAAGCAGAACAGGACCGGCTCCAGAAAATTTTTCAAGACCAAGAAGATAAAAGGCAAATAGAACAGGACCGGCTTCAGAAAATTTTGGACGGACAAAATGAAAAATTTGAAAAAGAAGTAGACAATATACAAAAAGAAGTGAAGAATCTACAAGCAGAATTTACCAGACTAAAACATCAAGCACCCACCGAGAGGGCATTCGCCTCAGGACAAAACATCAAACCTCCAACGTACGACGGTCAAACATCCTGGACAATGTACAAAAGACAATTTGAAGCCGCTGCTGTTGCCAACGGTTGGAATAATGAAGAAATGGCTACATCACTAGTGGTAGCGCTTCGTGGATCTGCCCTGGAACTACTGCAGACCATTCCCATCAGCCAACAAGGGAAATATGACATACTTGTAGCTGTCCTGGAGAGACGATTTGGAGACCAACACCGAAGACAACTGTATCAGGCACAAGTAAAGTCTCGGCATCAGAAGCCTGGGGAAAACCTGCAAGAATTTGAGGCAGACATTAGACGTCTCATTCAATTGGCCTACCCGGGAGCGACAGAGGAATTTCAAGAGGAACTTGCTGCCCAATATTTCGTGGATGGTATCAGAGATCCAGAAACTCAGAAAATGCTACGCCTAGCCAAATTTGATAACAGCAGTGAAGCTTTGGGTCGAGCCCTAGAAATCGAGGCGGCCTGTAACATCTCCAAGCCAAAAATCAGGGCCGTATCCATCCAGGAAGAAAAGCCGATAAATAGCTGTGAATTAACTGAGATGGGCGAAATTTTGAAGAAATTAACGGAAGTTCTTCAGGCCACGGCGAGATTCCGGGAGCCAATGGAAGATAGGCCACATAACCGAAATACATCAAATCAGTGCTATAGATGTGGCAGGACTGGGCATTTCAAAAGAGACTGCCGAGTACAACTGCGGTCTAGATCTCCATCCAGAGACGCTAGGGCCCCCAAGTCAAATCAGGAAAACTTCAATTAGTCAACATTGCGGGGCGGGTGTTGACTAAAGAAGATAAAGCCCCAGGATCGTCTCCATAAAAAGCCTAGGGAAAGCCGCCGACAGTCTAACAATTACAGGAAAGATCAACGGAAGAGCCATAACACTTACTGTTGACACTGGTGCGGCGGTATCTTTGATAAGGTCCAACAGAGTAAATAGAGTAGAAGTTCTACCCATATCAAAGAATGTAATTTTACGTACAGTTACCGGTGAGACAGCTGAAGTACTTGGGGAAATGGATATCGAACTTCAACTGGGACGAATTAAATTACACCACACAGTGTTAGTCGCCGACATCGAAGACGAATTTATTTTGGGGATGGATCTCATCGGTCAACATGGATTCTCTTTTGACAACAAGCTTAATCTTCTGAAGTTTGGCACCGAAGAGTTCATCCTTAACAAAACAGACGATGGCACACCGACTAAAGTAGTGGCGGCATGTACTGTCAGAATAAGCGGAAATACCGAGCAGATAATTTTTGGGAAATTGGAGAAGGATTTTGGAGGCTGCATCGGACTTATCCAACACCACGATTTGCCTTGCAAACACCTCGTAGGCAAAGCACTAGTCAAAACCGACGGCGAAATACCGATAAGGATAGCAAATATTTCATCCAATTCCATCAAAATCAATAAAGGAGATGTAATAGCCACTTGCGAGCCGGTGCAATGGGTAACCAGTTGCGAAACGCAGTCAGAAGTAACACCCTCAACATCACCTAAGGAAGTCCTAGAACATTTCCATAAGTCGTGGCAACATCTGTCTTCCGAAGAACTGAAGAGAGCTACACAATTTATCAAAGAGCAGAGCACAGCCTTTGAAAGGAAAAATTGCAATACTGGAAGAACGAACATCATAAAACATAAAATCAACACTGGAAGTGCTCACCCCATACGACAGCATCCTCGGAGGCTACCAGTGACGAAGCAGCAAGAGGTTACCACATTAGTCAACAAGATGCTTGACGATGGCATTATTGAGGAATCATCGAGCCCATGGTCGTCTCCTGTTGTCTTAGTCACTAAAAAAGATGGGACTACCAGATTCTGCGTGGACTATAGAAAGCTCAATGACGTCACCAAGAAAGACAGCTATCCACTTCCCAGGATTGATGACACGTTGACGACACTAGCAGGTTCTCATTGGTTCTCAACACTCGATTTAAAGAGCGGCTACTGGCAAGTAGGCATCGACGAACAAGATAAGGAAAAGACTGCCTTTTCTACCGGAAGTGGTTTATATCAGTTTAAAGTTATGCCCTTCGGACTATGCAATGCCCCTGCTACCTTTGAGCGTCTTATGGAGGTTGTTCTACGAGGCCTCACTTGGAAGACGTGCCTGGTCTATCTTGATGATATAATGGTAATGGGAAAAACTTTCGAAGAGCACCTACAAAACTTGCATGAAGTTTTTACTAGAATCAAGAATGCTCAGCTCTTACTGAATCCAAAGAAATGTTTTCTTTTTCAACAAAAAGTTGAATTTCTCGGGCATGTTGTGTCATCAGAAGGAATCCAAACCGACCAACGGAAGATTACAGCAATCAAGGACTGGCCTCGTCCTCGCGACAAACATGAACTGCGGAGCTTCCTTGGACTATGTACTTACTATAGAAGATTTGTTGAAGGATTTGCAAATATAGCGGCACCTCTACATAAGCTCACTGAAGAACGAGCTAATTATAACTGGGATCATAACTGCGATTCTGCGTTCAGGAAATTAAAAGCGGCTCTATGTTCTAGTCCAATATTGGGATATCCGGAACAAAAGGGTAAATTTGTATTGGACACAGACGCCAGCAACACCGGCATCGGAGCAGTTCTATCGCAAGTACAAGCAGGAGAAGAACGAGTTATCGAGTACTACAGTCGAACACTTTCGAAACCTGAACGTAACTACTGTGTAACCCGAAAAGAGCTTTTGGCAATAGTACGATCTGTTGAGCATTTCCATCAATATCTGTACGGGCAAGAATTTCTGATAAGGACTGGTCATGCAGCACTTAAATGGCTTTTGGATATGAAACAGCCTGAAGGACAGGTAGCCAGGTGGCTTGAAAAGTTACAACAATATAATTTTAAGGTTAAGCACAGAGCAGGGAGATTGCATAATAATGCAGATGCTTTATCCAGAAGACCATGCGCGGATAATTGTAAGCATTGCAAAAGAGTAGATCAACGAGAAGGAATTACTCGGATTAGGCAAACGAAATTTGAGATTGATCAGCAGTGGACCACAGAGCAACTTAAAAAGGATCAGCTTGAAGATAGTGAAATAGCACTATTGCTAACAGCTAAAGAAGAACATCAACCAAGACCAAGCTGGAGCGAGATATCAACTAGAGGACTTGCTTTTAAAACTCTGTGGGCTCAGTGGGACTCCCTGGTGGTGGAAAATGGACTTCTTAAACGAGCCTGGGAAAGCGCCGATGGAAAAGTAGTGAAGACACAGTTAGTGGTACCAAGGAGGAAGATATCGGAAGTTCTGGAAGAAGTTCATAATGGATAGTCTGGTGCTCATCTCGGAGTGAACAAAACGATTGACAAGATTCGCGACAGATTTTACTGGGTCAACTACTGCCAAGATGTGAAATCGTGGTGTCGGCAGTGCTCAACCTGTGCCGCAAGCCAAGGACCCAAAACAAGATCTAGGGGCAAAATGAAACAGTATAATGTGGGCCTACCGTTTGAACGCATAGCCATTGACGTAGCTGGCCCTTTTCCAGAAACAAATAATGGTAACAAGTACATTTTAGTGGCAATTGACTACTTCAGTAAATGGCCTGAAGTCTTTGCAATCCCCAATCAAGAAGCTGTTACCATAGCAGAGGTCCTTGTGAATAACCTATTCAGCAGATTTGGTGTTCCGTTAGAGCTGCACTCAGATCAAGGACGCAACTTCGAATCCAAGGTTTTCCAGAAAGTCTGTGATTTACTCAACATCCATAAAACACGGACTACCGCCTTACATCCACAATCAGACGGCATGGTTGAAAGGTTTAACAAGACCATTGAAGAACATTTGTCAAAGGTCGTAGATGAGCTTCAGAAGGATTGGGACCAACACATACCACTATTTTTAATGGCCTATCGATCAGCAGTCCATGACACAACAGGACTAACACCAGCCATGGTTTTATTTGGAAGAGAACTCCGCTTACCCTGCGACCTATTATTCGGAACGCCAGACAACCAGGATATGGAAATTCAAGACTACGCAGACTCCCTTAAGGAAAAGTTACTATACATCCATGAATTAGCCAGAGAAAACACGGAGAAAGCCAGTGACCGAATGAAGACACGATATGATCTCAAAGCTAATTCTATGGGATTTCAGATGAACGATAAAGTCTGGTTATATAATCGACAAAGGAAGAAAGGAAGATCTCCCAAGATAACGCCAGTATGGGAAGGACCCTATACAGTCATCAAAAGAATTAATGACGTTGTGTATAGAATTCAGCGTAGTCCCAGAAGCAAACTGAAAGTTGTTCACCTCGACAGACTGAAAGCATACCACGGACATGCAGTATCTGATCGGGACGATCAGGTTTAAAAGGGAGGCAATGTCACGACTAACAACCATCCGAACGTTCTTGTGCTACCCTATAGAACTAGCCGCCGCCGCCGCCGCCGCGCCGTGCCCCTCGCTTCTTTGTCTGTATGACTCATCCCCCGGCCGGTCGCGAAGTTTCAGGATCGCTGGACTGGAATTATCTCGATGGCCTCGTCGAGATCATATAGAGTGGCTTCGGAATACTTCCCGAATATTCGTGATAGATTTGAGATTATATATAAGCAGACCTAAGGCGAATGTCAGTCAGTTCAGTTCAGTTAATCATTGAGTGTTGAATAGATATTAGTGGTAAAGTTATAAGAGTAGTATAGAGTGTTAAATTGTATACAGTGGTAGTGAATAAAGAGAGTATTAGTTGAAAATAGCAAAGTTGTAATTCTGTTAAGAACCCACGGGAAAAACGTAACAATATGTTTATATTCTTTGGCATTCGTTTCAAGTTCGTGCACTGAACATTTGAAGGAATTAGTTGTAATATTGATGCTGCGTATAATTTGATACTAGGGGCATCACGATGTGTTTTGATTCCAATTGAAAACGACATTTGATATGACAGCAATGAATTTAGGTCGACCTAATAACTTTGACACATTTTCCTGGCACAAACTGGGGAATTTTTAGTTGACAGCGTCAGACATTTTTTTTAGTAAATGATTCTACGTCATACTAACCACGTTAGGTGAGGGAGACTCCTTATAAACATGTTAAGACAATAAGTTTGCTCCTGGTTCCCAGTGAGGTCATTATATAAATAGCGATGTGCGAGACTGGTCTTGGTCTTGCACAAAAAGCAAGACCAAGATCAGCTCCAGGTCTGCAAGACCAAGACCGAGCAGTGCAAGACTTATGCAAGACCAAGACCTAGTATTGCAAGACTTACCCAAGACCAAGACCTAGCATGCAAGAGTCTTGCGGTCTTGCGTTTTTTTTTTCGCAATTTTTATTTGTTAACATATTGCCCTTAATTCGGGGATCGAAATTGATGGGTCGAAATATGGAGAAAAACAATCCTATAAACGTTTGTAAAAAATCATTTTGTTTGTGAGATGCATGCAGGGAAAGTTAGAACGTATTCACTATTTGACACGCCGCATTGTATGTAAGTGAATAAGAATGTATTCAAGCAAAAAGAGCAGTAACCTTTTTAAAGAAAATTATACTCATTATTACAAAATTCTAATTTGAATTTTAAACAAATTACACAAATGTCTATACATTTCTCCAAGCGTTCTTGCATATAGACCGGGAGATAGTGACCTATTTTTGGATATGTTTTTGGTCAGTAAGCCCTTTGGAGGGTATAATAATACGCATATTATGATGTTATAAAGTGATAAATTGAAGCATCAACCTGGGTTCCTCACATAAAGTGTGTCCGAAAAAGATAGCAATGTTTGAGGATCTTGAAAACTATAAGAGATACAACATTGGTTATATGGAAAACCTTATTTAATTGCTAGTTCAATTCTGAATGAATTAATCTTAATGAATTTATAATTCATAATAATGAATTTTATTTATCTTTTTCATTTTCGACATGTTTTCAAAAAGTCAAAAAATTGTATTGTTAAAAACGGCTGATTTTATGTAATTTTTAAATTGTTGTTATGAGATATGAATGTTAAGTGTAGGAGAGAAAAGCACAATTATTTTGGTAAGTTTCATGAATTTTTGTTTTTCTTTTAACAAAAAATACTGATTTCTATGACATACAGATGCATTACATATTTTATCATTAGAAACCCTTTCTGTTATTTCATTTCGTTATCCCGTTTTTTTTGTTTTGGGTGTTGCATTGTATTTTATTAAACAAAGGTAGTACTTAAGAAAGGTTTTGTTTTTGGGCTTAAGGCTCTTGTTTTTTTTCTATCAAATTGTAAAATTGAACAATATATTCTAAAAGTAGCTTTCTCCTCTTAACAGAGCCCCGATGATGAGTTAATATAATTCGAAACGTTGGCAAGAAATAATTATTGGTTTTCTTGATACCCGACCAATAATCCTACAAACACCACTTAAATTATACATTTTGTTCACCATCTTTACTGGTTTTTTGAAAATATTTCGACAACAAAAAAATATGGAATCCTTATTACAGCAGCATTGAACTAGAAATTAAATGGCATACAACTTTTTCCATTAAACCTATTTTATAGCTCTTATAGTCTTCAAGTTACCAATCCTATAATGAGTGAAGAAAAGTACCCTTTACCACACTCAAGTAGGTAAAATTGTTAGCGAATTTGTCATTTGCTGAGAAATGCATAAAACTGATGTGCAGTTCTTCATTGATCAATCATAATTTTGGTTTATTTCAAAGCCCATAACGGGCCGGGCCTACTTAGAATTGATTTTTATAGAAGGACGTAAAATCCAGTGACTGATTTATATATATTTTCAAACTTAGGAAATTTTATTATTGAAAAATATTCTACAAAAAAAATGTCAGAATAACTGCATCAGATTATCAAGAGATATAGATATTTACATTTTAACTCAATTATGGGCAACCATGTATTAAAAAATTAAATGCACGTTTAAATAAAATAGTTATGTGTTAACGCCGCAATTTATATCTGTAAATACACAGGATGTTTCAATATTACACGGGCAAACTTAAACAAGTGATTCCTTAACTCCAAATGTTTTTTGAGTATATCTACTTAAAAAAATTACCTGATTTACTAGTTAAAATTTGTCGTTGGGGACCTTAATATTGAAAAACCAAAAATTTCTTACTGGCAAATACTATCCCTTTCTTTAAACCTTTATTTACTTTAAAGGGCTTGAAAAACTTTTTTAATTTTCTTTGTAAATCGTCTTCAGTAAAAATCTACCAAAAAAGTGCAAGACTTGCAAGAGTCTTGCAGCAAGACCAATACTGGACCCACCAAGACCAAGACCACTTATTAGACTGCAAGACCAAGACCACATATGCAAGACCAAGACTAACTTGGTCTTGGTCTTGTTCTTGCATTTGCTCATCACTAGATATAAAACAGAAGATCAGACTGTTATCTATACAGCCCTTGAACAGATCAGCAGATTTAGAACCCACCTAGCTAATTTTTTCATGTCTAGTTTGTCATGCAGAACGTTAGGTTGTCTGCAAGTATCAGTTTTAGTGACATCTGAAGGTATTTTAATTTTCATCATCTTGACGGCGAATGAATTCGCGCTATTGACGATCAAACTATACTGAAATTGTAGATGCTAAAAAATATAATGGAGCAATAATTTAATCATACACATTTTAAGAATTTTTAATTGTGTCCATCATATATGATTAAATATGCATGTATATATGCTTACTTTTTGTCTTAATTAAAATTTCATTTTAGTGTGAAGCCGTTCGCTCAGGCAGCTTACCCCGGCAAACCGGCTACCGCAGTATCAGCAGGCGACGTGGGGCCCCTGCAAGCAGCACCTCCACCCGTCTGGGAAGGAAGAGCCATCGCCACACACAAATTAAGGCTGGTCGAGTTCTCGGCGTTCATGGAGTCTCAAAGTAGAGAAGAAGCGGTGAGTTTAAAGACCAATACTTTTTAATAGATCGGAAACAAGTAAAAGCTTGCCTACCATGAACTTTCTATATAGGAGATCATTTAAAAAATGGGCTGGATGTGATTATTGTTATGTAAGTTATTGTTATTATCACAATTTCTATTAGATATATCTAAATATCTCAGACCTCTAACTGAAAAGGGAAAACCACTTTTTATGGTCTGGTTGAGAGTTTGAACTGTAATAAAATCAAAGGAGCTTTTGAAAGCGCATTTCCTGAGAAACAATACAAAATGAAACAGTCACAACAGTTTTTCCATGGTTTAATATCCACCTTCATGAATGCGTGATTACTTGAAATTTCTCACTGACCTGTGCAAGAGCTATCCGTCACCAGATTTGCTTATACAAAAAAACACTTTTCATAAACAATACAAAAATGAAGTAAATCGGTGAAGAAGGAGTAAAATGATACCTTTATTTCCGAATCTACTAACAAACCTAAAAGTATCTGGAAAATTATAAACAACAACTGAATAGGCAGAGACCATTGTGGGCAAATCACCCCAAACCAATTTAACAAGTTTTTTTCAGAAGTGGTAGAGGGTCTAGTTGGGGGGGGTGTTACAGTACTCAATAGAAGATGTTCACTTCCGGTTGGACCCTCAACCTCGGTCACATTTCGAATATGGGGAGGTGAGCTTTATTGAAGTTAGAGGCGTTGTAATGAGCTTAAAAAACAAAGATGCACGTGATTTTTTGGGTTTGTCTGTTACTTATTAAGGTTATCAAGGACCTCATTGTAATACCTGACAAAACTTATAAACCTTTGCTCCAAGGAGAGTATTTTCCCCTCCTGTCTTAAACAAGTCATTGTGAATCCCATCTTTAAGAAAGGAGATAAGACGGATGTTTCTAACTATCGTCCGATTTCCCTGCTTCCAATTTTCGCAAAAATATTTGAAAAATGTATGTCTTCGAGTGTGGCGCTGTTTCTCGAGGCAAATTCACTACTATGTGATGAGCAGTTTGGGTTTAGGGCGGGACGTAATACTGTGCAAGCTATTTTAAGTCTGGTATCATTCATTATGGATGGAACATGAACATATTGGTACCATCTTCTGCGACCTAAGCAAGACCTTCGACTGTGTATCGCACAAGTTGCTCATTAAAAAAACTTCATCTTTATAAATTTGGTCAGAACAGTATTGACCTATTAACATCCTATTTGGAGAGAAGAACTCAAAGGGTAGTGGTGGATGGAGTGTCGTCGGATACAAGAATGATGAACACTGGGGTGCCACAAGGATCTGTAATGGGCCCCTTACTATTCCTGGTTTATATTAATAACCTTTCTCATATCCGGGTAAAGGAGCATTATGTCTTATTTGCCGATGATACTACCACATCTCAATCAGGGAACCTCAAGTGGATGCTCTGGTGGGTGGCATGGGTGAGGCACAGTCGAGGGCCAGAAACTGGTTCGAAAAAATAGCTTAGTCTTAAATGAATCCAAGACTAGCCATCTCCTTTTCTCTTTAAGAGATGCACAGGGGTGTCCATTGTCTCGTGAGACTGCGCCGTTCTTCGGGGTACAGATGGATAGTGGTGTTAAGCGGGATGCACATATAGAAAGGTTGACAACGAAGTTGAGGAGCGGCATATACGCGTTGCACAATTTGTCAGGGACACTGTCCGTGGGTGTGTTGAGGATTGCATATTTTGCCTTGTTTCATTCTGTTATGTCCTATGCGATCCTGGCATGTGGTCATAGCCCGCTGTGGCGCAGGGTTTTTGCCTTACAGCGGAGGGCAGTGCGAGCTGTTGGTGGTCTGGAGTATAGAGATGATTGTACACAAACGTTCATTGGGTTAAACATCATGACTTTTCCAAAGGTTTTCATACTAGAAAACCTTCTTTATATAAAGGACAATCTGGAAAAATTCCCTGCAAATGTTCGGAAACATGGTTATGCCACCCGCTCCAATGGACAGCTTGCTGTTCCGCTGTGTAGGCTTGAGAGGTGTCGCAGTGGACCGAGATACTGGGCTGTAAAATTTTACAACAAGCTTCCAGACTCCTTGAAAACAAAATCCAGAGGTGTGTTCAGGAGCAGGATTCGACAGGCACTCTTAAAGCAGCCTTTATATGACCCAGTATACTTCTTGACTAATGAAATAACCTTCAAAATGTCTTAGAATATCTTTGTCTTTGTCTGTTAGTTTCGTGTTTTTAACCTGTTTTAATATTTTTATAATCTTTAGGGTATTTTAAACTATTTTTTGAGTGTTGAGTAATCTTAAGAACTGTCTTATTGAATTACTTAATCTTAAGACTTCTTAATGTGATGACGATTTTATTTGACCTGTGTAAACCTTATGTCCCTCATGCAAATACAAGCAGCTGAAGTACAGCTTTAACTTTCTCTGCCTTTCGACCTTATTACTGCAGCTGAGCAGCTAGCTAGTTAGTGCCTTAAATGCAAGTTTACTTTATTCCAATTAGCTTTTCGTGGTAAAAGTGGGATATTCCTTTTGTTTGTTTACCAATATAGGTATATTAGTTTCTAAATTAAATCAAAGATGCTATGTAATACTGAACTAAGTTCATTATATTTTTTCAGTACCCCAAACACCTATTCGTACACATAGGAGGACCTGCGCTTTCATACACCGATCCCCTTCTCGAAGCGGTGGACGTCCGACAGATATACGACAAATTCCCCGAAAAAAAGGGCGGCCTCAAAGAACTATACGACAAGGGCCCGCAGAACGCCTTCTTTTTGGTCAAGTTTTGGGCGGACCTAAATTCAAATATACAGGATGAGGCAGGGGCTTTTTATGGAGTTACAAGTTCGTAAGTATAAATGTTAAAATTGTTTAAGTATTTTTTGCTAATTCTAATGATTTTAATAATAATGAGTCATATATAACTGTTTACACTAACAATGAATATCTTTCAGGTACGAAAGCAACGAAAACATGACCATCACGTGTTCGACGAAAGTGTGCTCGTTTGGTAAGCAAGTGGTCGAAAAAGTGGAGACCGAGTACGCCCGATACGAGAACGGGCGATTCGTCTACCGAATACATAGAAGTCCCATGTGCGAGTACATGATCAATTTCATCCACAAACTCAAACATTTGCCTGAAAAGTACATGATGAACAGTGTCTTGGAGAACTTCACAATTCTGCAGGTAAGTTTCGACTTGAGACGAAGAGTGAACTTCAAAACGTTGCTTGGGTTGTTAGAAATGACCTATAGGGGGAGCTCAAACAAACTACTTGCCTTCAATCAATAAAATATTCCCTTAGTGAAAAAAATGTGTGTTTTTAATAGATGTGGGTGGCTTCAGAGTGTTTTTGAAGTTGTCCGACATAATTGATTTCTTGCATTTCCTGTTAAACACATGACAGCAAAAGCAAAGAGGACTTTTTAATAAGTTGACAGGTGAAAATGTTCAATGTTCGTGGTTGTTGCGAGTGCAGTGTGGAAATTAATGAAAACAGGTGATTTTTTTTTGTAAAAAGGCTACTTTTAGGAGAAGTGTGCAGGTTAAAGGCAATACGTCATACTCCTTAAAAAGCTGGTTGATTAACATAATATTCTTTGAATTATTAATTCTTAAATAAGCATAATTACAAACGAGCAAGCTTTATAACCCCCCCCCCCCCTGTAACCGCAGCACAGGAGGAAGAAGAGATGGAAGTCTCGTCTGACTCTGATAAACCATCCCGAAAGCCAACTTCAGAGGAGTTCCCGCCTCTGAAAAAGTCCAAGAGGGACCCAGCCTCTCAAGATAACCATCCCGCCACTACCAAGAAAGCTTTAGCATCCTCAATGAGGAAGCATTCCGAGGAGGCCGCTCCTTCGGCCCAAATTCAAGCCGGGGAACTGGCAGCCAAGGCTAGTCCCGCCCAACCCCAACTCCGGCCCCCAATAACAAAGGCGTGGTACCGATTATCATCAGGTGCCTGGAGAATTGGAATAGGATATATCAAGACATGATCTAAAATTCAACTTCTCTAACATTAAAAAATCCAAACTTGGCATACAGATCACCCCAAATGCTCCAAACGACCACAGAGGCATTACCAGTTACCTAAAAAACAAAAAATTCCCATTTCACTCCTACTTCCTGCCGGAAGATAGGCTCCTAAATGTCACCAACAAGAACACTAAATCACACTCACACAAAATCAAAAACCCAAAAAAATAATATCAATATCATTCTTATTTTCAAAATTTCAAAAATTTTCACTCAAATTTTCAAAAATTTTAAAAATTTTTCCAAATTTCTCAAAAATGGTTCGTTCCATAAATTCAAATTAACAAAAATTTTAAACATTTTTCAATGTTTTTTAATGAAAAATTTTCTCAAATTTTTTTCAAAATTTAAATTTTAAATCTCAAAACTTTTTACAAGAATGATCTCAATAGCAGCTGGGGACGAGAGCATCGGTGATGCCCTAGGCATCAGCGATGGACTTGCAGAGAAATCTGCAAAATCCAAATCGATCAGCCTCGCCTAGGTGCCTACAGCAATTCTCTTGTCTGCTCAAACCGCAAAAACAAAACTCTGGATCCCTCACTAATGGCTTCACGACGTTCAAAGCGTTCCTTCTTCACTACGTTTTTTCAAACTCCAATAACTTCAAGCAAGCAAGTCCCCAGAACAGAGCAAGAGTGCAACCCAGCACCCGAGAATAACAACCGCAGAGAAGCGACAACGTAAATCCCGCCCAAAAATTTGGAGTGGGAGGTAAACCGGCCAACTGTCATCTCCAGGTGCTTGTCAGTCTAATTTAGTCCGAGATTGAAGTGACTTCTTTAGCGAGGGTAAAGTCAGAAAAATTAAACGCTTTTCAAAGTGAAAAGCCCCTGTAATTAAGCATGTTGAATTTTTTTTTGAAAATGGGAAAAAACTGAAGAAAACGAAAAAAATTTTCGGAAAGTTAATAAAAATATAAAAGGAAAGAAGAAAAAAAAAATAATTAAAAAACAAACTGCAAAGATTGTTCGGAAAGTTAATAACAGTATTATTAAATTAAATAAGAAAAAATGTAATTAAAGAAAAGGAAAAACTGTTCGGACAGTTAATAAAAGTTTTTAAAAGGAATTAAAAAAAAACTAATTAGAAAAAAAAAAAGAGAAACGCGGTTTTCGGCGAAAAAAAGAAAGAAAAAAAACATAAAAATTAAAAAAGGGTCGAAACAGGGGGCAAAAGTGGAGAAAAAAAAAGCTTAAAAGAAGATAAAAACTCAAGTCCCTCTTTTGGCCGAACGGGGGGGTACGGAGTCAAATTTTCGATCCTCATTTTATCCCGGCTACATGTTCTGAAAATTTCAGCCGTCTAGCTATACCGGAACATGCTTAATTAAAGGCGATTCACTTTGATAAGCGTTACATTTTTGACTACCGTCGCTAAAGAAGTTTCACATCAATCAAAGAGAAAGTCGTGAGTTGCACAGTACACGTGATAGAAGCGGATACTTCTTTATTGAGTCTCAACTTATTTTACTTATTTGAGCCGCTTCCGATACGTTATAATCAATTTTAATAGATTTGGTTAGTCGTCTAATCAACTTTTGGTTAGTTTCACTTAGTCTTAACTTACTTTACTCATTTGAGCGGGTTCCGATACTCCGATAAGTTATAATCAATTTTAATAGATTGGGTTAGTTTTGGTTAGTCATCGAATCAACTTTCGGTTAGTTTCACTTAGTCTCGACTTATTTTAGTCATTTGGACCGGTTCCGATACGTTATAATCAATTTTGATAGATTTGGTTAGTTTGGGTTAGTCGTCCAATCAACTTTCGGTTAGTTTCACTTATTCTCAATTTATTTTAGTCATTTGAACCGGTGCCGATACGTTATAAGCAATTTTGATAGATTTGGTTAGTTTGGGTTAATCGTCGATTTAACTTTCGCTTAGTTTCACTTAGTCTCAACCTATTTTACTTATTTGAGTCGGTTCCGATATGCTATAAACAATTTTAATAGATTTGGTTAGTTTGGGCTAGTAATTCAATCAACTTTCGTTTAGTTTCACTTAGTCTCAACTTATTTCAGTCATTTGAAGCGGTTTCGATACGTTATAATCAATTTTAATAGATTTGGTTAGTTTGGGTTAGTTGTCGATTCAACTTTCGGTTAATTTCACTTATTTTCAACTTATTTTAGTCATTTAAAGCGGTTCCAATAGGTTATAATCAATTTTAATAGATTTGGTTAGTTTGGATAGTCGTCGAATCAACTTTGAGTTAGTTTCACTTAGTCTCTTATTTTACTTATTTGAGCCGGTTCCGATACGCTATAAACAATTTTAATAGATTTAGTTAGTTTGGGCTAGTAGTTCAATCAACTTTCGTTTAGTTTCACTTAGTCTCAACTTATTTCAGTCATTTGAAGCGGTTTTAATATGCTATAATCAATTTAAATAGATTTGGTTAGTTTGGGTTAGGTGTCGATTCAACTTTCGGTTAATTTCACCTATTCTCAACTTATTTTAGTCATTTGAGGCGATTCCGATACGTTATAATCAATTTTAATAGATTTGGGTAGGCGTCGAATCAACTTTGGGTTAGTGTTTGTCACTTAGTCGCTTATTTTACTTATTTGAGCCGGTTCCGATACGCTATAAACAATTTTAATAGATTTAGTTAGTTTGGGTTAGTCGTCCAATCAACGATACAAAAATTTCGTAACGCGAGACGAAAACATAAACCATTCCGTGATGCGACCTTGAAAAATCACTCTCATGAAACCAAAGAAATATTCACTTCAAAAAAGTTAGAACGCGACAAATCAGTAAACTCTCAGTTAAACCATTAAATCGTAAAAGATAACTACTATTCATAATACATTTCTAATAAAGTAAATAATAATAATAAATAATTAACATGTAATTAATTACATGTTTTATCGGTGTATAGCATTTCTTTTCCCTTCATTACATTTCTCTCAGTGTATTAAACCGGTCATCTGTCATACATGACAAATTGAACTTGGCTCTCCAACTTCAAAGGTGCCGACGGCTTTTGTCGCTTCTTTGCGGTTGTTATTCTCGGCCAGCACTAGCTTAATGCGAACACTCCATAGAACATGTTAGTATTGAACTGGAGAGCGGCCGTTGCAAGGGTCAAGTTGCTAAAGATGTAGCCGCTCAGACTCCTTAATAATTTGAATAATGGGTTATAACAGCCCCCTCTTTCTCTGTGTGATTTGTGATGTAATTTTAATTTGATTTTATTTCAATGTTTAACCTATGTGGTGTCCAAGAGTTTGATTGTTTGACTCGACTGTGCTGGTTCCTGACAAAGAAGCACTGATGATGGCCTAAGGCCGAAAGCGCTCTGCATTGTATTACTATTAAAGATTTGGCACGAAATACTAAGCTTTCGATGTAATTACTTCCACGTGCACACAGCCGTAAACTTTATCTATACTTACTCTAGGCATGCAGTTGTTAAAATTCAATATTGAATAAAAATTGATTGATTTTATATTCGGAATTGATATACACTCACCGGCATAAAAAACCGGCCACTAAAAACTAGCCCGAATTTCAAAGTTGGATTTCTCGCGAACCACTCGTTAGATTTTGATGATTTTTTTTAAAATTGTAAATTGATTCCTTTTTAATGGATGCTACGTCAGAAATTTTTATTCCAATTTTCTTTTGAGCATATACAGGGCGCAACAATAAGACGAAGTTTTTTGCCCGAACTTTGTAACACCCTGTAGGGTGCAGCAGCTACAGTGGCTATTGCTAAATCAAGCCACATTGTAGCCTCATCTTTTGTGAGCATTTTGTTTTTTTAATCACGACATTATCTCTTTTTGTATTGGAGATATGCTGTTTTAAAACGAACGTCTCGGAAAAATGCTTCGCAGGCAGAAAGTTTTATGTGTAAGTAATCAAGGCGGCATATGCGAAAACGGATTTCTGAGTATCTGCAATATGACAGCAACGGTTGTCAAAGTAAAAAATGCCATTATCTGTGACGGATGTTGCTCGTATTGTGGCCTTAATTGAGAATGGCCGAAGTCAACGCTATGTGTCCGATACCCTGGGTATACCTCGAACAACAGTCCAAATCAGTATATGGAAACGGGAAATTTCACCAGGCGAGTGGGTTCGGGAAGAAAACGGAAGACAAATGCAATTGACGACCGCTTTATTATCTTGAATACTTTACGAAATCGTAGAATTACAGCGTTTCAGAATCAACATCTGCTACAAGCCGTGCGTAGAACTCAAGCCAGTGAGAGAACAATCCGACGAAGATTAAAAGAAAACAGCTTGTCTGCAAGGAGGCCTGCCACAGGACCCCAGCTACTTCCAAGACATCGTCGAGCACGTCTTCAGTTTGCGCGTTTACATGTGAATCGGGATATTGAGCAATGGACTAAAGTCCTTTTCACGGATGAATCGTGATTTTGCCTGCGATCGCCTGATGGTCGGGAGCAAGTTTGGAGACGTCAAAATGAAAGATTTATGGACTGTGTATTTTCGGAACGCCTAAGTTTCAATGGAGGTTCTGTGATGGTGTGGGCGGGAATGTCTAGGGAGGCCCATACAGATTTAATCTTTGTTGAAAACGGCGCCTTAAATGCACATCGATATATTGAGGATATTCTACAGAACGCTGTTGTTCCCTATTCTCATTTTATCGGAGACGGGTTCGTATTAATGCAAGATAATGCGCGACCACACGTGGCATTAGTAGTTAACGAATATTTGGACGAAGTGGGTATTGAACGAATGGTTTGGCCAGCTTGCAGCCCTGACTTCAACCCCATTGAACATCTGTGGGACCAACTTCAAAGGCGCATTCGTCGTCGACCTGTTTTACCCGACAGCCTTCAAGATCTGCGAATTGCACTTCAAGAAGAATTTGATGCCATTCCACAAGAATTTGTAACAAACCTGATTGATTCAATGCCACGTCGACTAAATGAAGCGGTTTTGAAGCGAGGAGGCCACATTAGATATTAGTCCCTTACAATTTATTTATCTTTTTTTTTATTTTCATGTTTTTGTTAGTTTTCAGATTAAACTTACGTTTTGATGTTTGTTTGATTTTTTTTAAAGCTTTTTCCGAGGCGTTTGTTTTAAAGCAGCGTATCTCCAACACAAACGGAGATAATGTCGTGATTAAAAAAACAAAATGTTCACAAAAGATGTGGCTACAATATGATTCCAGTTAGCAATAGCCACTGTAGCTGCTGCACCCTACAGGGTGTTACAAAGTTAGGACAAAAAACTTCGTCTTATTGTTGCGCCCTGTATATGCTCAAAATAAAATCGGAATAAAAATTTCTGACGTAGCATCTGTTAAGAAGGAATCAATTTACAATTAAAAAAAAATCATCAAAATCTAACGAGTGGTTCACGAGAAATCCAACTTTGAAATTCGGGCAAGTTTTTAGTGGCCGGTTTTTTATGCCGGTGAGTGTATATCTATATCTATAATCCCACATAACATTTTTGCATGCTTAGCACCTGTTAATAATATTCTCTTGCGGCATGAAGATATGCTAAGAATCTTCCTAAAAAGCATTCAGGATCAGCATAGCATATGCTAAGAATATATTACGGGACACCAGTATCAGGTGCCCATATATGTGCTATGCATGTGATGTACAACTTACTAAGAATGTGCGCATTACATTATTGCAAAAAATGCCTGTCATGTCCTCAAAAGGTATATTTTTCATAAAATAAAAAAAAGCAACGGGGTTTGAACCCGGGCAGCCGCGTCGCGTCGCGCCGATAGCCGCCGAATTGAGATCTAACCATCTACGAGTAGACCTCTCGGCCACGAGGGCTGTTGCGATATAGCGTAACAGCTAGATGCTTCTGCTTATAATGTGATATAAATTAAATACCCGTCTTAATTACACCATATAAAAGCCATTAAAAACTAGACACTCATTACGTCGCAATGATTATACAATATGTATTGTATAGGTCCAGTATAATGGAGCCTTTTGTTTATAGAGGTAGGTATATTTATATTCGAAATTCGAACAGTTGCAAAATGTCCATAATTAACCACACCGGTACGAATAAGTGAAAATGATTTATTTGATTTGATGAGTAGGAAACACAAAATGTAATCTTCCAGAAAACATAGAACACCTGATTTTTGTTATATTTCATTCAGGTGATAAGAATATTCGTTATAGGAATATGCTTCAAAGTATATTCTTGGCACGTAATCTTCGAGAATATTTCCTAAGTACGTTCTTAGCATATCCGATGTGGAATGTTCTTTACGAAATATTTCAGAAAACATAGAACACCTGCTTTTTGTTATATTTCATTCAGGTGATAAGAATATTCGTTATAGGAATATGCTTCGTTAGATTATTCTTGGCACGTAATCTTCGAGTATATTTCCTAAGTACGTTCTTTGCATATCCGATGTGGAATGTTCTTTAAGAAGATGTTCGTAGCACGTGACATAAATCTACTATAAAGAATATTCCTCATCGCACTTTAGGGGAATATGTTAAGAATGTGAATGTGCTTTTAATGTTATGTGGGATGCAGATTGATAGCAAGTATCTGAAGTAGTTCGGGTTAGTTTAAGCAACGTTTTGGGTTAGTCAGTTTGCTAGTAAGCCCTGCTGTGATCGTTAACGATTGTTAACCATCATATCTCTATGGAGTTCGTAAACATTTTCGTATAAACCCTTTTCTTATAATTCCTTTTCAGGTCGTAAGTAATCGAGATACTCAAGAAACACTTCTTTGCACGGCGTACGTGTTTGAAGTGGCGACCGGAGAACATGGCGCGCAGCACCACATCTACAGACTGGTGAAAGACTAGCGCGAGCGCGGGATAGTTCTTGTATCCTTTCACTTCAGTGCCTACACACTTACAATACTAGTATTAATTGGTTACTTGTAATAATAGCTAAGGAATTTTCGAGATTTTGCCATTTATTTTATTATTTTTTGTCGCTTGGTGTATAAGAATTCTGTATACGTGAGAGAATTTCAGTTTTAAAAACCTGCTAAGAAGAAATTTATGCGGGCGTAATCTGTAGTATTTTCACATTCACTTGCCGATGAGCAAAGCTCTCAAGTTATCTTAACAGGTTTATTGGATTGCAATTTGGTCTGCCTGGGGTGTCGACTGTATTGATACTATATTCTTCTCATTAAGAAATTTCCTTTAAATTTAAAAAATATTTTTGAGGAAATCGAAAATAGTCTTTCCACTTCTTCTGATAGATAATTAATTATATCTAATCACTTTGATTGAGAAAAAGTTTTAAAAAATTTGTAACATATTGGCTGAGCAAACGCAGCTAATTTGTTAGACATTATGGCACTATTTAAACGCTAAAAAGTGTGCATGCTAGGCTTCAAGCCAATATTGCTTCTAAATAGTTATGTTCTAGGAATTAGCCCTATTATAGCTATTTATAAAGTAAAATACACAATTTAAGTTTAGTTATATGTCAATAGCAAAATGATTTACGTGAATATAAAATAGAAAGAGGTCCTTTAGTATACAGATTCTTATACCTAAATCTTAATTATGCCTCATGAAAAAAAAA